>JWZX01001799.1:0-24178 GCA_001275005.1 Chrysochromulina tobinii | reverse complement strand
TGAAGACGATCTCGCTCGAGGAGGCCGAGCGCCGTGTCGAGCGCCTCGGGCTGCCGATGCCCGTCCGCCGGGAGGGCAAGTGGGCGGCAGCCAACAGGTGACCGCAGGGTGGTTCGGGCTCCTGTCTGCATGACCACCGTGCATCGGTGCATGTCACTGTATCAGCGCTCGTCATTCATAAAACGAAAATACTGATTTTATCGCGATCGCCGGCGAGCTGCGCAACCATTGTACCATTCAAGCAATCAGAGGCAATCAGAGGCCAGAAGAAGCACATCTAGAGGCAATCACATTGCGGCAATCAGCGGCAATCAGCGGCAATCAACGTTAATCAACGGCAATCAGAGGGGCCAGAAGAAGCAATCAGATGTAATCAGAGGCAATCCGAGGCATTCGGAGGCAATCAAAGGCAATCATCGTAGGCCATCAGAGGCAATCAGAGGCCAGAAGAGGCAATCAAAGGCAATCAGAGGCAATCAGAGTCCAGAAGAGGCAATCAGAGGCAATCAGAGGCCATCAGAGGCAATCAGAGTCGTTCGGAGGCAATCAAAGGCAATCAGAGGCAATCAGAGGCAATCAGAGACCAGAAGAATCAATCAAAGGCAATCAAAGGCAATCAGAGGCAATCAGAGGCAATCAGAGGCCAGAAGAAGCACTCGGCGGAAATCAGAGGCAATCAGAGGCAGTCAGAGGCAATCATAGGCAATCAGAGCCGTTCGGAGGCAATCAAAGGCAATCATCATAGGCAATCAGAGGCCAGAAGAGGCAATCCAAGGCAATCAGAGGCAATCAGAGGCAACCAGAGGCCAGAAGAAGCACTCAGCGGCAATCAGAGGCCAGAAGAAGAACTCAGAGGTAATCAGCGGCAATCAGCGGCAATCAGCGGCAATCAGCGGCTAGAAGAGGCAATCAGAGGCAATCAGAGGCCAGAAGAAGCACTCAGAGGCAATCAGCGGCAATCAGCGGCAATCAGAGGCAATCAGAGGCAATCAGAGGCAATCAGAGGCAATCAGCGGCAATCATCGTCAATCAGAGGCAATCAGAAGCTAGAAGAGGCAATCAGAGGCAATCAGAGGCAATCAGAGGCAATCAGAGGCAATCAAAGGCAATCATCCGTAGGCAATCCGAGGCAATCCGAGGCAATCAGAATAAAAATCAGAAGCAATCATCGGATGCAGTCTGATTCCATCAGAGGCAATCAGAAACCCTCAGAGGCAATCATAACCTCCGCGCCAAGCCCCCGCCGCTCTGAGGTTATGAATGCCTCCCGAAATTTCATATATAAATGACGAAAAATGACGCTTGGGCCCGTCCTGACGTGTGAGGCTCGTGTTCGAGCCTCCGCACAGACTCCCGCAACCGCCAACCCTGCCCCTCCGCCCATAGGAACGCCGCCGTTCCAGGAGTGGATGGTCCGCCCACAGGAAATGGTCCGCCCACAAGAATGTTCACACCGTAGCCCGTACCCACGTTCCTCTCGCCCACAGGAACGGCCACGCCCAAGAATCCAAAGCCACAAGGTATTCACAGCGGCCGTATTCACAGCGGCTTGACCTTTGTTGGACGCCAGGGCCGTCGACGAGGCCGTCGAGATCTAGTCGAGATCTAGTCGAGTTGAGATCTCGCCGAGATGATAAAGTGGAGGATGCTAGATGAGCAGCCCCGCCGAGTCTCGTCGAGTTTCGTCGAGATCTGGTCGAGATCTAGCCGAGATCATCAAGTGGAGGATGGGGCGTTTCTTGGTGACGGTGGCGGCACTGGAGCCGCATGGGCATGCGCGTGGGCGTGGGCGTGCTCTTCGGCGTGGTCGTGGTCGTGGTCGCAGCCCGGTAACCCGCAGCCGCCTCCGCCTCCGCCTCCGCCTCCGCCTCCGCCTCCGCCTCCGCCTCCGCCGCCATGCCCATGCTCGTGATGCCCATGCTCGTGCGCACGCGATGGGTCCGCGAGCCCGACGACCACTTTCCCGTCCGTCGCGTCGCCTTGCTCGACGACAACGCAACGGAGCCCCGGCACACCGTGCCACTTCCCTTCGTGCCACTCTTGCCATATTTGGGTCGGCGACGCCGCAGTCGGGAGCAAAAGGGCGGTGTAGGGCAGCTGCAGCTGTCCGCTCTCCTTGCCCAGCACGGCGCCGCGCTGGCCGACCCAGCAGCCGTTACGTCCGCGCACGAGCCAGCACGACGCCTCGGAGCGCTTCTCGTCGATTGCGTCCCCCTCGGGGCCGCCGCGCACGCGACGCCACGCGGCGCTACGATTGACGTGCCCTTCCTGTCGCTCGTACACGCCCGTGTACTCGGCTGCTGGCCCGCCGCTGGCGCCGCCGCTGGCGCCGCCGCTGGCGCCGCCGGCGAGCTCGACGGAGATCTGCGCGAGCTCGACGGAGATCAGGCGCGGCGCGGCCGGCAGAGCCGCCTCCTCCGCCGCCGCCTCCGTTTCGTCAGCCCGACGGCAGCGGAGCGCGGGGCGCTCGACCCAGCGCGCGCCGTCGTGGGCGATCCAGCCGGCGGACGAGTCGGTTGGGTGGGCGCAGACCGCGTCGCGCAGCCGCAGCACGCCGCCCGGCGACCCCTTGGCTTCCCACAGCAGATCGTCCACCCCGATCCAACCGCCGTCCGGACCGCGCGCGATCCAGAGCATCGGGTTGGACACGTGGCGCCAACACGCAGAGCCGTTGTGCACCGCGTCCTCCTCGAGGCCCTTCTCGTTGCGCTGCTTGCCGCGCCGGTAGAGGCCCTCGTAGCCCGGCGTGAGCCCCGAGCTGCCTACTAAGGGCACGGACGCCGCACCTGCTTCGAGCGCGATCACCGTCGGCACCGGCTTCCGTTGCTCGCGCTCCGCCTCGATCTCGGCGATCTCGGCCTCGCGCACCTTGAGCGTCCACGCCTCCTGCCAGTCGCGCGTGTCGGGGTCGACCCACTGCCACGGCGCGTCGCTCTTCGACGTCGGGTACAGGCAATCTCGATCCACGAGCTTGAGCAGCGAGCTCAGCTCGCCCAACTTGCCCTGCAGCTGTCCACGCCAGTGGCCCTCGGGATCGCGTGCCAGGTAGAGCACCGGATTGGCCGAGTGCCGGTAGCACGGCGCGCCGCCGCTCACCTCGCGCGCCATGCAGCGCTCGTAGTAGCCGAGGAAGCCCGCGCACATGCCGCCGAGCGTCGCGCCCTCAAGCCTGATCGCCGCGGGAGGCGGCTTCTCCGGATCCTGCGTCGGGATGTAGGTGCCCTCCGCCTGCTGTTCCCTCCTCATGCGATCGGCCACCGCCTCGCCGAGCGCGAGCATCTGCGTCTTGTTCGGCCCGATGGTGATGCCGACCGGCTTCGGCTTGGGCGCCATGCCTACGCACGTCCGTCGGTTTCGTGTACACACAACTAGGACGCTTTCACTTAAATTGAGAATGGAATCCCCACTGAATGACCAACTGCTAGAGTATGAAAGCATGCTGGCGTGGACCTTTCCTAACGAACTCGTGTGAATCGGCGCGAAACACGTTTCACAAGAAGGCAAACTTGTTCCTAGAGACGTTCCAAGTCACCCCCGTCGGCCCTGAAGGAATGGGCGGAGGTGCCTCAAAGTCTGCCGCGGGCGGCGCTTACGCCGCAGCGGATTCCGCGGCCGTCGAGGCCGCTCGCAAGGCGGCATTCGCCGCGGTCGTCTCGGGCAAAAAGATCTTTGACGCGCACTGCCACTACTTCAGCTACTTGCAGGAGACGGAGGGCATGGAGACTCTGTCGCGCGCCATGGAGAAGAACGGCGTTGGCTACGCCGTGCTGACCGGCACGCCCTTCAAGAAGACCTGGATGGGCAAGCTCGACGCGCCGCCGCCCGCGCACCACCTGTACGACGACGGCGACCTGTATTACTACTCTGCCACGGACGGCAATCTGTACCGTCACCTCATGAAGCACGGGCAGGTGCAGGGCGATGCTGCGATCGGCAAGTTCTCCATGATGGGCTGCGGCATGAACCTGGGCGACTACTCGTGCGGCGACGAGGCCAAGGCGATGCTCTCCAACTACCCCGGCATCGTCGGCTTCGGCGAGCTCGTTCTCCAGTGCGACGACATCAACAACATGACGATCAAGGGCGGCAACTGGACCTACACGGAGCCCGCGATCAAGAAGATCATGGATGTCGCCGAGAAGCCCTCCAACAAGGGCAAACCCCTCCCGATCGTCATCTACTCGGACGCGCGCTCGGTCTCGACGAAGCCCTACCGGTCGGACTTTGAGTACCTGGACGAGATCGAGATGGTGTGCTCGCACAACCCGAAGGTGAACATTCTCTGGGTGAACGCCGGCGCCTCGACCCGCGGCATCTGGACGGGCTACCCCGAAATGGTCAAGATGCTCGTCAAAAAGTTCCCCAACCTGTACCTCTCCTTTGGCCCCGAGCTCGTCATGGGCAAGGTCATGGGCATCAGCCGCGAGGACTGCCTCAAGCTCGCCGAGGAGCTGCCCCACCGCATCGTGCTCGGCACGACGTCCCGAGGCCTGTTCGAGAAGAAGCCGAGCGAGGCCTTCGGCGAGGTGCCATACGCGGAGCAATGCAAGGCGCTCAAGTACTTCGCCGACCAGATCGAGACGAGGGCGGGCAAAGGTCCGACCCCCTGATGACCTCTGATGACCTCTGATGACCTCTGATGACCTCTGATGACCTCTGATGACCTCTGATGACCTCTGATGACCTCTGATGACCGCTGATGACCGCTGATTACCGCTGATTACCCTTTGATTGTCGGCCAAAGGTCCGGCCGCCTTCCCTCTCTGATGACCTCTGATGACCTCTCTGATGACCTCTGATGACCTCTCTGATGACCTCTCTGATGACCTCTCTGATGACCTCTCTGATGGCCTCTCTGATGACCTCTCTGATGGCCTCCCTCATCAGGCCCGGCTGCCTCCCTCCGCTATCGCACGGCGACGATGCTCTATAACCTGCCTATGCCTGACGACAAGGACGCGGCGGCCGTGGCCAAACCGACGATTGTCCGTGGAGCCACCCTCAAAGACTTCCGCAAGAAGAGTATGGACGGTGACCAGGCGGCGGCCAAGCAGCGCAACTTCCTTGCCGCCATGGCCTACGGCGGCGGCGGTGGCACCATGACGACGCAGAAGAACCTCGTCTGCCCGCCGTCGCGCACCGGCAAGACGTGGGACACGATCGATTGCCACCTGCACCTGCTCGACTTCCTCCAAAAGGCAAGTGGCTCGGATGGCTCTGATCGCCTCTCTGATCGCCTATCTGATCGCCTTTCCGATCGCCTCCACCCCCCTTCCCAAAACAGTCGAGTGGCTCTGATTACCTCTGATTGCCTCTCTAATCGCCTCCCCCCCCCCTTCCCAAAACAGTCGAGTGGCACCTCCGCCGCACTCCTCGCCATGGATGGGTGCCAGTGCAAGAAGGCGCTCGTCTTCGGCATGCCCTGCTGCAAGAAGTGGCTCTTCTATCGCCCAGAGAAGCCCCTCTACTACCAGGATGACAACGCGCCGTGCTACGTGTACGCTTACGCCGACCAGATGGTGGCGGACGCGTGGCTCGCCCTCGAGGACAAGGACCGCGTGAGTACCACTGATGACCAATGATGACCATTGATTGCCTCCCTCATCATCAACACGTGGCTCGCGCTCGAGGACAAGGATCGCGTGAGTACCACTGATGACCTCTGATGACCATTGATTGCCTCCCTCATCATCAACACGTGGCTCGCGCTCGAGGACAAGGATCGCGTGAGTACCACTGATGACCTCTGATGACCCTCTGATGACCCTCTGCTGGCCTCTCTGCTGGCCTCCTTGATGACCCTCTGATGGCCCTCTGATGACCCTCTGATGACCCTCTGATGACCCTCTGACGGCCTCTCTGATGACCTCTCTGATGGCCTCCCTCATCAGGTGCGCCTCGCGCCCACGTTCGCCTCCTTCGACCCGACGGACCTTGCCGCGATCGACCACGTCAAGCGACTGTACAACAAGTACCCCAAGATGTGGCGTGGCATTGGCGAGCTTATGTGCCGCCACGACGACCTGACCATGATGCTCCTCGACAAGGAGGTGCGATCTCCGCTGATGACCCTCTGATGACCCTCTGATGACCTCTCTGATGACCCCTCTGATGACCTCATGATTGCCCTCCTCATCAGGTGCCTCGGATCGACCACCCCGCGCTGATGACCTCTCTGATGACCCCTCTGATGACCTCATGATTGCCCTCCTCATCAGGTGCCTCGGATCGACCACCCCGCGCTGATGATGGAAGGCGGCATCTATCAGTTTGCGATCGAGAAGGGTCTTCCAGTCCAGGTCCACCACAACTCGGACCGCGTGGGCGACAACGACAACTCGTGGGAGTACGTGTACGAGGTGGAGGAGGTGCTCAAAAAGTACCCGAAGCTCTGCCTGGTCTGGGTGCATGCGGGCGTCTCCCGTCGCTGCTCGGAGCCCGACCACGATCGCATGATCGATCGCATGTGCTCCACGTACGACAACCTGATGGTCGACATCTCGTGGGTCGTGTGGGAGGACGTCATGTGCGACGCGCAGGGCGTCATCAAGCCCGGATGGGTCGAATGCATCCAGAAGCACCACACCAAGTTCTTCATCGGCTCGGACAATGTGGCGCAGTACTTTCCTATTAAGGATACCTCTATCAATCTCCTCGCGGGCAACATCACCAAGTACGTTGATTGCGTCTTGATTGCGTCTTGATTGCAACCTCATCAATCTCCTCGCGGGCAACATCACCAAGTACGATCCGCTTATCGCGGCGCTCAACGCCCCTGATGGCCTCTGATGGCCCCTGATGGCCCCTGATGGCCCCTGATGGCCCCCCTCATCAGGTACTATCAGCTCTTCGAGAAGCTCACCGAGGAGGCCGCCGCGAACGTGGCATACAACAACGCCGAAAAGCTCTACTTTGCGAATTGGGACGTGCCCAAGGGCGGCGGCACGGCGGCCGGTGGCGAGCTGCGCTATCAACGCATGCCCTCGTACTACCAGACGGAGATGCTGGACCCGAAGGCGGGCGAGTTCGTGACGGGGGTCGCGACCGCCATCGACGACGACGGCCTGTACTGAGCGGCGAGGTGCGATCTCCGAGGAGGTCCACGCTCCGAGGTGCGATCTCCGAGGAGATCAAATCTCCAAGAACTCTCCGTCAGGACTCTTCGATGAGATCCAATCTCCAAGGAGGGGGCTGGTGCGTGGGCGGGGGGGAAGCGCGCGCGTCGCGGGTCGTTCTACTATCGCGGGGCCTCGGGGGAAGGCGCAGACATGGCACTAGGGGCGTGGCGCTGTTGCCTCTGGAGGCTGTGGACCGCAAGGTGATGATGATGGCGCCATCGCCGAAGGGGGTGTACTCGGTGAGGGGGGGGGGGCATACCAGAGGGGTTGTACTCGGTGAGGGGGGGGGGCATACCAGAGGGGGTGTACTCGGTGGAGGGGAGCTGAGGCTCGAGAAGCTGAGGCTCGCATGCAACGTCTCTGGCCATTCACAGCTGAGGCTCGGTCCAACGTCTCTGGTGACACGGTCGTTCACAGGCTGGCCATTCACAGCTGAGGCTCGGTCCAACGTCTCTGGTGACACGGTCGTTCACAGGCTGGCCATTCACAGCTGAGGCTCGGTCCAACGTCTCTGGTGACACGGTCGTTGTGGGAAGCTCAACGGGGAGTAATGGAGGGTACTGGCAACGGGCGGCACAGCCGTGGCCGACCCGCGGGCGCCGTCGCGGGCACTTGCGTCTCAGTAAGTGCTTCGTCTTGAGAGTCAAGGAGTATCAAGGAGGGCTGTGTGGAGGGGTTGGGGTATGGTGAAAGCTCGTTGTATGCGCAGTCGGTGCGGCGGGGCTTGTGCGTGTGGATGACCCCGCATGGACGTCGCCGACTCGCCGTTGCCCCACGAGGAGGAGACGGTCGCGCCTCGCGCGCGCCGCGAAGGATGAGCGTTGGCGGGCCCGCGGAAGTAGCAAGTAGCGCCCGCGGGTCGCGGTCGGCGACGCCGCCGACAGAGCGAGAGCGGGGAATTTGTAACTTCCAAGCGCTCTACCTACGCACATTGGGGAGCATGGGGGAGGCCGGACTCGCGTGTCACGTGTGTGGTGTGTGCGCGGCTGCCCCCCCCCCCGCTTCTACCAACTACCTTCCGTTTTCTCCCGCGGCCGCGCGCGCGGTGACCCGCGGCCGCGGTGCCGTGCGTCTGCGTGGCAGCGTGGGTCCGTGACACCGACGCGGACGCGTGAGCGCGGTGCGGGGGAGCGGGCGGGCCCTAGAGCCTTATACTGGGCGCGGTGGGCCAGGAGCGTGCTGTGTGATGTCTGTGAAGTCTCACGAGTGTGAAAGTTCCTGAGGATGGGGTTCACCTGTGAAGTGGCCCGTGTTGAAAGGCTTCCCCTTTCTTTTGCTTCGACGGCGTCTGTCCCTGTTTGTTGGTGCCGCCGCGATCGAGGCGTCCGCCTTTTCCTCCCAAGCGTACGATGCCGGGCGGAGCGCACGAGTTCATGAAGGCCTGGGACCCGGAGGAGGACCAAATCATTTTGGAGATGGTGCAGGCCGAGGGGCCCAAGTGGAAGCAGATCGTCAAACGGCTTCCTGGCCGAACGGTGCGTGTGGCCTCTCGCCGCTCTAGGGGCCTCTGCATGGGCCTGGCGTCACCCTGAGCCACCTCGTGGGCTCGCCCTCACGCGTGCGCAGGTCTCGTCGGTGCGCAACCGGTGGCAGCGCATTGAAAAGGGCCGTAAGATGCGTGAGGAGGGACATGACCTCAAGAACCGGTGCCATGCGTGCGGCCAGCCGAAGCGAGGGCACATCTGCTCGGCGAAGCTGCGCGGCGGCCCGCAGGTCGACCTGCCCGACGTGCCCATCCAGATGACCGCCGCGCCGTTCATGGGCATGGGCATGGGCAGCAGTAGCAGGACGGCGAGCGCCGCCGGATACCTGGGCAGCGAAGGCGCTGGACCGCTCGGCCAGCCGCCGCTGAAGCGCACCCGCTCCGGCTCGAAGCTCGTGCCCGCGGAGGCGCGTGAGGCGTATGAGAACGCCACGCGCGGCATCCCGGGGATGAGGAGCTACGAGAGCTACGACGCCCCGGCGGCCTACGGCGGCGGCGGCGGCGGCGGCGGCGGCGGTGGCTCCTCGTCATCGTCTGCCCACGAGCCTCCAAGCCTGCATCGAATGAACACGTCGTTCCTCAAGGAGCTGGCGACGCACTCCGAACTGTTCAGCCCGGCGACGAGGGACTTGATGTTGTTCGTGGCCGACTCGCCCGCCGAGCTGCCACCCAGCTTCAACGCCGTCGCTTCGGATCCCGCCGCCCCTCCGTCGCTGCGACGCGTCGCCTCGCGTGATGCAACGGCCAGCAATGCCGTGGAGCCGCCGAAACTGACGCGCTCCGTGACGAGCTACATCCGCGAGCTCACCGGCGACGAGGGCTACAGCGGCAACCAACTCAGGGACGAGGGCTACGGCGCCGTGGCGAGCTCGTCGCCTCTCGTCCCTAATTTGGCACCCCCGAGCACCTCTCGTCAAGCTTCGGAGTTTCGTCAAGCTTCGGGTCGGAGCGGCGGCGGCGGCGGCGGCGGCGGCGGCGGCGGCGGCGGGAGCGGGAGCGGCGCGCCGCTCGTGTCGCGCATCCCTTCGATGCCTCACTTGGATGGGCGCTCGGTGTCGTCGTTCATGCGCGACTTCATCGACACGTCGGCGGCGTTGGAAGCCCCTCCCGCGTCCGCGGTGCCTCCGCCGCTCACTACGGCGCTCGCCGCCCTGACCGAAGCCCCTCTTGTGTCGGCAGGGCCTCCCCCGCTCACTGCTACGGCGTCGATGATGAGCGTCAGCTCGATCTCCGACTTCCTCAATTGATGGGAGCTCTCGATCTCCCCCACGGAGCTCTCGATCTCACAACGGAGATATCGATCTCACCAACGGAGATATCGATCTCACCCATGGAGATGATGAAGGGTCGCCTGAGACTCAGTGGCCCCGCCCCCGGGTGCACTGGCACGGCAGCGTGTGATGGCATCCCTAATTTGGCATCGCTGATCCTGTCGAGAGAGGGCCATGCAAAATGCATGCGAAGTGGCACCGCGGATGCGTGATCGGCGGTGCAGGTGGAGTGTGCAGGCGCGGAGGTGCAGACGTAGATGACGCGTGACGATCTGATGTGTGCACATGCATGGCACGGGTTGCGGCAGCTCCACTCACCACTGGCGGCACTCCTGGCGACCACTGGCGCGGGTCCCGTGGTCTCCCTCCCCGCACCACGGGTGTTTGGACCGCCATGTTGGAGAAGGTTTCGACGAAGCCGAAAATAGGGCCACGGTCCACGTACAGAGGGAAGTGCGAAGAGTCCGAATCAGTAAAACACATTCGACATTGCACACAAAGACACATTGATATTCACATTGAAAAATGTGAAATGAGATAATGTTAATGAGATATCGTGTGTGATATCGTATGATGCATACCGATTCACGCATTGACGCGTCAGCAAGTCTCTCGACAGTGACTCTCCTCCGTGCTCTCTGAGTCATCTAGTCAATGTACAGTAAGGGTCAATTCTCGGTCAATTATTACATTCAGTCAAGTAGAAACAGATTCATGTTCAGTAATTCACACCATAAAGCGCCGTGCAGAGCGCATTCGCAAAACAGGCAAGATGGCTCCTTGCGTGTGCCCTGTTTTGCTGTCGTCTGGCTGGTGGCGAGGCGGCCAGCGTCCAACCGCCTGCCCCGGGCTGGGCGCGCCGTGACGCCGGCAGCTGGCACGCGCGCTCCGCCGCTTCCGAGCGGCATACCATCTCTCACAGGAGCACGCCGCTCAAGAGGACCACCGAGAGTCTCACCGTGGTTTCCGTGTGCTTCCGCCTTCGCAGGCCGTTCGCAATGGATCCTCCGTACCTGGGTCTCCTCAAGGGCAACTATGGCATCTCCGGCATGAGCTGGTTCAAGGACTACCAGAAGGCCTTCATCAACACCAGCCGCTTCCGCCCCATCCAGCACGTCATGGGCTTCGTGCTCATCCTCGGCTACTGCCTCGAGTACCCCCACCTGAAACGTGCGCACGAGCATCGCGCGACGGCTCCGTCTCCACCCGCGCCGCCGCAGCGTCCCCGCGCGCACCGCGCGCACGCGCGCCGAGTCATTTTCCTGGCCCTCTTGTGTCCCCCATTTCGATCCTGACCCTCTGTGCCATTTCGGTCCTGCTCTTGTCATCGCAGACGAGCAGCACGCACGGAAGAAGAAGGCGGCGCTCGCGGGCGACCACCACTGAGCAGGCGCGACGCGCGTGGCGGGGAGAGGACGGGTCGGCATGGACACACGCGAGCCAGCGTGGGTCTCTATTTCTATTGGAGAGCAGGGGGCGACCACTGAAGCGGCCAGACGAGATGTGATCGCTCGGACCTAATGCCAGACAGGCGCGCGGGGCGCTCGATGGAGCCTTTCACCTGTGGTCTGTTTTATTTTTCCAAATCTTCACACAAGAAACCCGTGCCCCTTCGCGCTCGGTAAAGCGCTCGGTCGCAATGTCGAGCGCGAGCGAGCTTTCAGCGCCAGCGTCGGCGAGCTTCGGGCTGTTCTGCTCGCCACCTGCTACCGCGCTTGAGGAGCCAACACACCGTGAGTCGATCAAGGATCGCAATCGCATCGATCAGAGGCGGCGTCGCGAGGTGGTGCTCTCGAGCCAGAGGGCTCGCCGGGCACAGGTGCTCGCGCAGTCCCGTGGGGTATGGGACGGCGTGCCGGCGCCCGAGGCCTTCGACTTGAGCGTGGAGGATCATGGTGAGTCAGAGGCCGAGAGCGAGTCCATGGAAGCCGTGGCGACGCCGGCGTCTGCGACGGCCGCCGCTGATGAGATGGACACAGGAGCCGGTGGCAGCGGCGGCAAGCGGGCGGGCCGCAGCGGGCGCACGCGCCGTGGGCCCGGGCGTAATGTGGCCGCTGAGCAGCTCACGAGCGCCGAGTGGCTCGTTGACGTGCCTCCTGACCTCGCGGGCAGTTGGTACGTGACGCCGCGGCCCGCCGGCTGGCGCTGCCTCGTGCGCACGACGGGGGAGCTCACACGGGCGTATGGTCGCACTGGCGGCAAGCCGCGCGCCTTCCCGTCGGCGCTCCCCGGCGGCAGCCGCGCCAGCCGCGGCGCCGTCGGCGCGTGCGTCCTCGACTGCATCTGGTCCGACGCCGAGAAGACCTATTACGTGCTCGACTGCCTCGCGTGGAATGGGCATCGGCTCGTCGACTGCCCTTTCGAGTTTCGTCACTTTTGGCTGCGCCAGCGGCTCGGGGCGGACGAGCCGGCGCCCGCGACGGCGCCCGCGACCCAGCAGCGCAGCGCCGCCAACCCCTGCGTCTTCGCGCCGCTGCTTGCATTGCCCGCCACCCCCCTCAACCTGCATGCAGCGTACGCGGGCAGCCCCCCCTTTGCAGCACCGAAGGATGGGCTTCTCTTTGTGCATCGCGAGGCGCTCTACGAGGGCGGCATGAGCCCACTGGTGCTCAGCTGGGCCGACGCGAGCTGCTCCGCGCGGTTCTTCGACTATGGCTCCGACCAGATGCGCGAGCAGCTCAAGCGACGTCCTGGGCAGGCGGCGCGATGGCGAGCTGCGGAGTTGGAGTCGGCGGTGCGCTTCTCCGAGCTGTGGGAAGCGGCCGAGCGGCCCCCGATGGAGGATGCGCTGCCGGCGGAGGGGCTGCCGTCAGCACCGCCGCTCAGTGTGTCCTCGACGGCGCCGCCGGTGCTCAGCGGCGTCATGCTGGGCGCCAAGGCAGACGCAGAAGATGGGGACGATGCGATGATTAGTGAATAGTCAGATCGCCGCGTCAGTCGGCGGTGCATTTCTTTTGACTGCTCGAAATATGACTAAAAATTCGCTGTACGGCCGTGTCCCATGCGATTGCGTGCGGCCGGCGGCGGGGGCGGACCCCGACAAACGGGAAACGCCCCGCGCGGGGACCTGCCTGCGGGCACCGGGCTCTGGCTCGGCTGCCGGCCGGCGCGTCGGGCCGTCGGGCCGTCGGGTCGGCGGATCGGCGATGTGCTTTAAGGCGGAGGCGGGGGGAGGGTGCCGGCTCGATAGCCGGCTGCCGCGCGGTGCGCGGAGGTCGTGGCGCCGCGGACCTGAACCCGAACCATGTCGTGTGAATAATCGTAGTGTAAGGATCCGCGTGCGGACGATGCGTGCGGGTCTGCCGCCCCGGCGGTCGGCACCGCGTGAGGCGTGGCCAGGTGGCCTGCGGCGGTCAGCGACCGTTCAACACGTCTCCGCGAGACCGCGCGGGACCGTATCATCACTGAACACGCGTGTGAACTTTATTACCGAACGTCCTGTAAGCCTGTATGCTGTAAACCTGCGCCACTGCCTGTTAACCTGTGAGCTGTATTCATCATTGTTCATTCTGAATCGAGAACACGACGAAAGGTCAAACACCTGTGTGGGAACCCAAAGTGAGTGCTGCGGGGTGCCCCATATAATATCCATCTCGTTCGATCTCGTCTTCGACGACCCGCCAGCGCCTCGGGCCGTTGGCGCTGTCGTGGGCACTTGCATGCAAGGCAGCGCGGCGCCAGCGCCACGGCCTTTGGTCCGCTCGCAACACGCGATACGCGTCCATCATCCATCCATCTATTGCTGCGACCACCGGGGCCAGCGACTCGACTCGTCCAACGTGGTCATGCGCTGAGCGCAGAGCTCGTTTCGTCAACAAGCGCTGAGCACAGAGCCCGTTTCGTCAACAAGCGCTGAGCTCAGAGCTCGTTTCGTCAAGCGCTGAGCTCAGCGTTCCTTCCGACTCGACCCTTCCTTTCATACTCCGACACTGTGAAGAGGGCTGTGTTCGTCGCCCGGCCGCCCGATTTGGATAGATCTCCCCAATCTCGGCTCGGATCTCGGGTTGAGCTCGTGGCGCGCTTGCTGCCCCACCCAAGCATGCCGGCCAGCAAGGTGCCGCCGCGGGGTGCCCCGCCGCGCGCGCTCTTGGACGAATCCTTCGTGACGTCGTTAGGGCCGTTTGACGAATCCTTCGAGCCGTTTGACGAAGTCGATGAGGGCATCGATGTGACCATCGCCGAGAAAGTCGAGGATTCTGTCGGTTCGGTTCGATCGGTTCGGTTGGCGGGCTCGAGCGCCGTATTGGGCTCGAGCGCCGCCGCCCCGCCATCTCCCCACAGCCTCTCCACCGCGGCCGACTCGTTCGGTTTGTGGCCCGAGCTTGGACTCCGAGATGACCCGAGATGACCCGAGATGTCCCGAGATGACCCGAGATGTCCCGAGCTTGGACTGCGCCCTTCGCCCGAGGCCATGCCGTACACGGTAAACGGGCTCGGCAGCAGGGAGGGTGCAGGGTTGTGAAGCAGCTCGTGAATGAGCTCGGAAGGGGTCGGGTTGCGACTGAGGCTCTTATCTCGGACGTTATCTCGGACGTTCTCACGGTCGGTCCGTTGGCTGAGTCCATGGAACGAACCGAGGCGCGAGACGGACGGTGACGTGGCAGTCGGCACGATCACCTTGAGCGGGAGCGCCGCGGCGAGCGCCTTGCTCAAGGTCGTCGTGCTCGCCGTCGCCGTGCTCTCGCTCGAAGTTGACGAAGCTGACGAATTCGAGATCGTGCGCTCCGGATCCGTTTCGTCCGCAGCGCCCACGACGGCGCCATCCGGGAGCGCCGTCCCCTCCGAAGCGGTCGCCTTTACCGCTTCCCCCACTACCGCTTCCCCCACTACCGCTTCCCCTTCAAAGCGCAGTCGTCGGCGAGCGAAGCCGTCGGTAAAGGGCTCCTCTTGAGCAATCTCCATCTGAGCTCCGGCGCTCGTCTTCGCGCCGCCGGCCGCCTCCAAATGACTTCCACCACCGCCCCCCACGACGCTCGACACGACGCTGATCCTCGCGCTGTCAATCGAGATCAAGTAGAGCCCATACAAGACCATGAGCATTCCGGCCACATAGAGCGCCCACCTGTGGGGAGAGGAGAGGGCGCGCCGTGGTGAGCACTTGCATGCACATGACCATTCCGGCCACATAGAGCGCCCACCCTCCGTAGCCCAAGGATGTCTGATGAGAGAGGCAATCAGATGTAATTAGAGCAATCAGATGTAATTAGAGCAATCAGAGGTAATTAGAGGCAATCAGAGGTAATTAGAGGCAATTAGAGCGCTCACCCTCCGTAGCCCAAGGATGTCGCCTCATGAAGCAGCTCGAACTCCTGGAAGAAGATGCCGCCCGCAATACCCCCAAAGGTTATGTAGGTGCCCACCTGAGGGGGGCAATCAGACGTCATCAGAGGCTCATCAGAGGCTCGTCAGTGCCAATCATCCCAAGTGGAGTCGTACCCGATGAGGGAGGCAATCATTGGCCATCAGCAGGCAGTCCGCGGCACTCAATTGCAAGCCCATGAGTGGGATGATGATGAGGGGCAATCAGCATGCGATCTGCGGCCATCAGTCAAGTGCGCACCATGAGTGGGATGATGATGAGGGGATCGTAGAGCACGAGGCATTCAGTCAGCTTCACGCCCCACAAGCAGCCCGTCGCGACGACCAAGATGAGCTCGATGTACAGCAGCCAGCTCGTAAGCACCTGATGAGGGACGTCATCAGTGGTCATTAGCGGTCATTAGCGGCCATCAGTGGAGGCCATCAGTGGTCACTAGCGGTCATTAGCGGCCATCAGTGGAGGCCATCAGTGGTCACTAGCGGTCATTAGCGGCCATCAGTGGAGGCTATCAGAGGACGTCAGTGGCATCTCAGTGGCCTGCGAGATCGCAGCGAGATCGCACCTCCACCGGATCTTCGCTCATCATCGCGAGGAGCACCGAGATCGCTTTCGAATGCACGATGAGTTGCCCACCTGATGAGAGAGGCAATCAGAGGCAATTAGAGAACATCAGAGACCATCAGCGGTCATCAGCGGTCATCAGCGGCCAGCAGCGGTCATCAGTGGTCATCAGTGGTCATCAGTGGTCATCAGCGGTCATCAGCGGAGAGGCCCACCGCCGATGAGCGAGCAGTAGAGCGAGTAACAGATGGGTAGCAGCGCCGGATGCGGCGGCAGCTCGCCCGTCTGCTTCCAGCGCCGCCGGTAGAAGCGGTGCATCATGAAGCAGCACGTCGCACACGAGAGCGTGATGGCCAGGAAGAGCCACCACGCGGTGCTGGCCCAGTACTCCTTCATCTGCGCCGGCGAGTGGCAAATGCTCGGCGCGCCAAAGACGACGCTGAGGCTGGTGCCCACGAGGGCGAGGAGGACGCCCAGCTGCATGCGCAGCCCCACGCGGATCTTGTTGACCACCGAGTTCCACGCTACGTTCGTAACAAACTGGAGCGATTCGATCGGTACGAGGATGCTAGCGGGAGCAAAGGCCAGTGCGCCGAAGTTGATGAGCGCGAAGGCGATGAAGATGAAGAGGCCGATGCGCCACTGCCTGGAGCGCCACGGTGACGTGTACTCGGTCGGGCCCAGCGACTTGATGCCCATCGCCTGGACATTCTGGCCAATGTTGATCCCTATGGAGCCGGCGATGCCCATGGCCACGCCCATGCCGAGGCCCCATGAGGGCAAGCCCTCGCACACGAACTCGTGGACCGAGACGTTGTGGTAGAGCACCTGCGCCATGCGCGTCCGCACGCCGCAGCTCCGGCGGCCTTGGAGGCCCTAAGCTCGTAGGACGCCTTTCTGGACCAGTAGCTTTTGAGTTCCGGATCGCCTGTGCTCGGACCGGTCGCGAGACCAAACGCCAACTCGCAGGTTTTTTGGATGCGCAGGTTTTTTCGAAACCGAGTCGACAACCCGAAACCCTCATAGGGCGCATTCGTACACATTTCGACTTGCTGTACTGACTACCGTCGTAGTCAGTTGCATGTACTGTAACTCACGCGTTGCCGTCATATGTACTCTGGAGATTTATTTGCATTTTCGGCTAAGTTTGAAGTGAGTAGACGCGCGGCCCATCGCGTTCGCGTGTTCGGGGAGGCAATGGCTGACCCTAGGGTCCGTGCGTGTACTAGGTATGGTCTGGTCAACCAAGCAAACTTGCCTAATATTTAACTACATGTGCATGGAGCGCCCAGGACCCACACTCGACTGTATGGTCGTCCGAAGGCACATCGTGAGCGCCATGCTCATGGTGAGCGCACTGAATGGCCGCGCCCATCAGCACCCATCCTGGCTGCCCCTGAGGCTACCAGTCATTTCCCGCGCCCTCCTGCCTGCCCTTGAAGTTCCCTATGACAAAGTGCAGGATCGAGCGCTCATAGATGTTCTTTTCGCGATCGGCCGCCGCCATGTTGACGAACCGATCGGCCCTGGTGATGCGCGCCTTTTGGCTCTGCTGCGCCACGTGGACGGATCGCTGCCAATCCTGCAGTGCGAGCTTGCGCTCGTTTTCGCGGAACTCACGCTCGTGACGCACCGCAGCCTCGCGCGCGCGCATTCGTTTCCTCCACTGCTGCTTCTGGCGCGCCCTCTCGCTCGACTTCTGCTCCTCCTCAAACGCCGCCTTGTCGAGAAACTTCTGGCGGCACGCCTCCTTTTCGGAGTACTGCTTTTGCAGCTCCAGATGCTCGTCGAACTTGGTGTGCACGACGGCAGAAGGTCTCGAGACGCTGATAAACGTGATGGTGTGCTCGGCCTCGCGCGCGCTGGGGGGCGGCGAACGGCCCGGCGAACGGGCCGACGGTGAGCCTGAGCCTGAGCGTGAGGTGCTCTGCGGACGTCCTGAGCGAACGGAGCTCAAGCCTTTGCCATCGCTCATTGTCAAGTGCTCCATTGGCGGCCTCACTACCTTCCACCCCACACCCTCGAAAAGAGTCGGGCAAATCGAAATCCGCAAGAACAAGGGCTTTGTGGAATTTCGTGATGTAACCGAAATCTTCGGAAAACCGGCGAAGGTCCCGAGCCCCAATTGCTTGGCGAGCCCCGACCGCCGCGCACGTCACGTCGCCAACATCCCAACGTGTCTGCTACGTGCTCCACGACTGACTGACTGTCAGAACACAATTAAAGGCGCCTCCGCCCTTGTGGTTTCGTCAGAACACAAAGGCGACTCCTCCCTTGGTCTCGCCCGATGCGACAAGCTCCGGTGGCTCCTCCCCTCTCGCTTCCCCCTCGGCCGGCGCCCCCGCCGGCGCCCAACACGGCGCCGCTTTTGACTTGACTGGGGGCAGCTCGAGCGGCGGTTGGGGCGTGACGTACGTGACTTGCTCCTTGCCGTCGGTCATGATGAGCGTCATCCAGCCGTGACGAGCCCGAGGTTGCATCTCGAGGCTGATGGCTGCGCGCAGCCCGCCGTCGAGCGTGCGCTTCGTCTCGAGCACCTGATGAAGGAGGCAATCAGGTGCAATCAGGTGCAATCAGGTGCAATCAGCATGCAATCGGGACGCAGCCCGCCGTCGAGCGTGCGCTTCGTCTCGAGCACCTGATGAGGGAGGCAATCAGAGGTCATCATCAGAGGTCATCATCAGAGGTCAATTGGAAGGTAGCACGCACCTGATGAGGGAGGCGATCAGAGGTCATCATCAGAGGTCATCATCAGAGGTCAATTGGAAGGTAGCACGCACCTGATGAGGGAGGCAATCAGAGGTCCTCATCAGAGGTCAATTGGAAGGTAGCACGCACCTGATGAGGGAGGCAATCAGAGGTCCTCATCAGAGGTCATCATCAGGTCAATTGGAAGGTAGCACGCACCTGATGAGGGAGGCAATCAGAGGTCATCATCAGAGGTCATCATCAGAGGTCAATTGGAAGGTAGCACGCACCTGATGAGGGAGGCAATCAGAGGTCCTCATCAGAGGTCATCATCAGAGGTCATCATCAGAGGTCAATTGGAAGGTAGCACGCACCTGCACACGTGTCCCTGGCTCAAGACGCCCAACGGTCGCCGACTTGAGATTGAATCCCGAGCGCACGAGCGGCGTGCCGTCCACGGACGCCCAATACGGCGCCGCGAAGCTTGCGAGCGAGAGGCACGTGGAGCCCTCGGCGCCGTGTTGGGCGTTGGCGCCGGGTTGGGCGTTGGCGGCCGCCCGCGCCTCATCGTCCGCAGCGCCCGCCGACTGCGGCGAGTCGTTCTCGGACGTCGACGCGCCGTGCTGAGCGTCGCGTCGCTCCACCCGCTTCACCGATACGGCGCCCTCGTTGCCGAGCGCCGTGACGAGCACCGCGCCCTCGGGCGCTGTGTCGGGCGCGTCGCCGGCTGCGGGCGCCGTCTCGGGCGCCTCGCCTCCGTCGCTGCCGCCTCCGTCGCTGCCTTCTTCGTCACTCGCGCCGCCCCCCGCTGCCTTCTTGGCGACCTTGTCGGCCATCTTCTTCGCATGCTTCTTAGCCGCTGCCTTCTCCTTCGTGCGAATGTACGCGGACACTGTCGAGCGCAGCTGTGAAGGGAAGGGGGTGGAGGGTGTGAATACACGAGGTGCCGATTCAATCTCGGGGGGCGGCACCACTCACACGCTGTAGGTTCATCGACATCTCGGCTGATCTCGTCCCCCCGAGACGCGATCTCGGGTTGATCTCGAGCACGTCGAGCGCGGAGACGCCGAGCGACTTCCCCACAGCATGCCACGTGCTCGGCTCGTACCTGATGAGCGATGGCAATCAAGTCCAATCAGACGCCATCAGAGACTTCCCCACAGCGTGCCACGTGCTCGGCGCGTACTTTGGATGGAGCTCTCATTAGCAATCAGTCGCAATAATCGCAATCATTCGCAATCAGGCGCGTACTTTGGATGGAGCTCTCATTAGCAATCAGTCGCAATAATCGCAATCATTCGCAATCAGGCGCGTACTTTGGATGGAGCTCTCATTAGCAATCATACGCAATCAGACCCAATGAGTCGCAATCAGGCGCGTACTTTGGATAAAGGTCTCATTAGCAATCATACGCAATCATACGCAATCATACGCAATCATACGCGTACTTTGGATGGAGCTCGCGCAGTGGCGGCTGCGGCGAGAGGGAACGGTTCTGGTCGGTGCCTTCGGGCGCATGCGGATGGGCAAGCTTGTTGACGACGCGGCTCGTGTTGTAGTTACACTCGAGGGTATACACGTGGGTGAGGCCTGGGAGGGGAGAGGGCGCCGTGGTGAGCACTTGCATGCGTTGAGGGGACGATTGGCGCCCATCACAGCGCTCAGCGGTACCATCCGCATGCAATCCGCATGCAATCCGATGCGATGGCCATCCGCATGCAATCCGAGGGCCATCCGC
The DNA here is from genome assembly GCA_001275005.1 of Chrysochromulina tobinii. Lineage (NCBI taxonomy): Eukaryota > Haptophyta > Prymnesiales > Chrysochromulinaceae > Chrysochromulina > Chrysochromulina tobinii. The sequence continues at coordinate 3,999 of JWZX01001799.1, read as the reverse complement.
ATGCAATCCGAGGGCCATCCGTCGCAATCACCTTTGAGCCGTTTCGAGAGCCAAACCAGTCGCAATCAGTCGCAATCAGTCGCAATCCGTCGCAATCCGTCGCAATCCGTCGCAATCAGTCGCAATCAGTCGCAATCAGTCGCAATCACCTGTGAGCCGGTAGACTCCAACCCGTCCAGAGCCCTCCTTCCCCGGCCCCGCGCCGTCCCGGGCATCCCGACCGTACTGCTGCGCGAGCTTCTCGGAGAACTTGAACTCGCACCTGATGAGGGGCGCAATAAGTCGCAATCAGTCGCAATCAGTCGCAATCAGGAGAACTTGAACTCGCACCTGATGAGGGGCGCAATAAGTCGCAATCAGTCGCAATCAGTCGCAATCAGGAGAACTTGAACTCGCACCTGATGAGGGACGCAATCAGTCGCAATCAGTCGCAATCAGTCGCAATCAGGAGAACTTGAACTCGCACCTGATGAGGGACGCAATCAGTCGCACTCAGGGTGGTCCTCAGGCGCAATCAGCGAAGCGCGCGAGATCTCGAGCTCGGAATCTCGAGACATCTCGCTCGGAATCTCGAGACATCTCGCTCGGAATCTTGCGCTCGCACCCTTCGAAGTCGAACCAGCGGCAATCAGAGGTAATTAGATGCAATCAGATCTCGCTCGATCTCGCCCACACCCTTCGAAGTCGAACCAGCGGCAGTTGTTCTGCATCAGCCGCGCGTAGAGCACGTTCGCGAGCATCTCGGGCGCGAGATCGAGCGCGTTCCCAAATAGGAAGCAGCCGCGCTTGTTCGAGTGGGCGTGGCAGTCGATGTAAAAGTGAAGCCGGCCGTCGCTGTGTAGCTGCCGCACAAGTGCGCACGAGCGTCGATAAGCGTCGATAAGAATCGATGCGCGGCACGGAGCGCTCAACTTCAGTGCCCATCACAGCGCTCATCATCAGTGCCCATCACAGCGCACGCACCTGCCGCACAAGTGCCATCGTCGCGAAGATGCTCGGGTGGAGCGCCATATCGGGCGCACAGTAGACGCGATTCAGGTTGACCCCTCGGGTGTCGGAGCGGTAGTACCCTCGGTAGACGCCATCTGGTCAGGGGCGGGGGGATGATACCGATCATGCATGCAAGGTTATCAGAGGCCATCAGAGGCCATCAGAGGCAATCAGAGGTCATCAGAGGCCATCAGAGGCCATCAGAGGCCATCAGAGGCCATCAGAGGTCATCAGAGGTCACGTAGCCACCTGGGTTGAGCATCGGCACGAGCTTGCAATCAGAGGCAATCAGAGGTCATCAGAGGCAATCGGAGGCAATCGGAGGCAATCAGAGGCACCTGGGTTGAGCATCGGCACGAGCTTGAACACGAAGGCGTCGCGCAGCGCCCGCGCGCGTGGATCGTGATCGTCGAGGATGAAGCGCAAGAAGCCCTGCATGCAATGAGGGAGGTCATGAGGGACGCCATCAGGGAGGCAATGAGGGAGGCCATTAGACAGGCAATGAGGGAGGTAATGAGGGAGGCCATCACACAGGCCATCAGGGAGGTCATCAGAGAGGTCATCAGGGAGGCCATTAGAGAGGCCACCAGCCGCCATCAAGTGCGCATGCAATGAGGGAGGCAATCAGGCACGCACCTCAAAGACATGCGACGCGGGCGTCTCGCCGGGGTGGACGCGGCTTGTCAACAGGAAGACGCGCTTCGAACGCTCGAAACGACGCGCGCGCTTCCCGCCCTCGGCGACCGCGCCGTGCTGAGCGCCGCCGTGCTGGACGGCGCCGTGCTGGACGGCGCCGTGCTGGGCGCATAGCTCGGGGATCGGCGGCTCGCGGCCGGGCAGCATGCCCTCGCGGCTCGAGATTGTGAGGAGATCGATCCGTCGGCCGTCGAGCGATCTCGTGAGGAGCTCGCGATGGTAGTAGATCGAGCTACGATCTGGCGTCGTCGCGGGCGCGAGCCGCGCGGCGCTCGCGACCGCCGCGGTGGCGATCTCCATGCGCGCCCGCGACGCGCCGCGTCCGGAGAGCAGCCACTCGTCGCAAACGTCCGCCGTCGTCGTCGCAGTGGCCGTGGCGCCGTCGTGGGCGGCGCCGTCCTGGGCGCAGCTGGGCGGCGCCGCGGCGGAGAGCGCCGCCGCGAGCGCGGCGGCGTCGGGGGCGTCTGAGACAGCATGGTCGTCGTCGTCGTCGTCGTCGTCAGCAGCGGCGTCAGCGTCGTCCTGAGCGGCCTGGGCGGCCGCACGAGCGTCGTCCTGAGCGTCGTCGAGGAGGTAGATGGGCGCTGTGTTGGGCGGCGTTTGTGCGGGCGTCTGCGGAGAGTGCGGGAAGCCGAGCGGGAAGCTTGCCTGATTAGGGAAGCTTGCCTGATTAGGGAAGCTTGCCTGATTAGGGAAGCTTGCCTGATTAGGGAAGCTTGCCTGAGTGTCCTTTGGCGGTGTCTTGGGCCCCAGATGAGCATGCGCGGCCTCCAGGAAGATGTCGTCGGCAACGATGGCGGCGGGGGCATCGGCGCGGATCGGCACCGATCTCGGCGCATATCTCGCGGATGAGGGCGTCGATTCGGCAGCTGTGGGAAGCAGGGCGCCTGAGGGCAGCAGGGCGGCTGAGGGCAGCAGGGCGGCTGTGGGCAGCAGGGCGGCTGCGGGGGCCTGCTGCGCACCCGCAGCGAGGAGGCAGCGCGCGGCCACGGAGGTGAGAAAGGAGCTCAGAGATTGGAACCATGACGTCCGCGGCGCCGGTGCCGTCGGTGGCGTCGCCGTCGGTGGCGTCGGTGGCATCGCCGTCGGTGGCGGTGGCGTCGCCGGCGGTGGCTGTGGCGGAGCGCCCAGCACGACGCTCTCGGCCTCGGGTGCTGCGGCGTGAGCCTCGAGCACCGCCGCGCGCGGCGCACGGCGCGCCGTGATGGGCGCACAGACGGGCGCGCGCGGCAGGCCGAAGAGCGCATCGAGCCACGCGAGCCGCGCCATCGATTCGGTATACGACGCCGGGAAGCAGAAGGCGAAGTAGAGGGTGTCGTCGGCTGGCGTGTCGATCGTGTGCTCGAAGCGCACGACGAAGCCATCCTCCTCCGCGCCGCGCGTGTTCTCGCGCATCTCCTTGTACTTGTCCTTTGCCTTGCCGCCCCAGTGCGTCGCCGAAACCGGCAGGCGTTCCCACTCCGGCTTGGAGGGAAGCGAGCGGTACACGGGCCGCATGTCGTGCCGGTAGAGGTTGCCCTGGCTGTTCATGTTGTGGATGCGGAACGCGAGCGTGCGCCCGGTGACGAGCGCGCCGCGCACCGAGAAGCAGAACCACGTGCGGCAGCCGTTCTCGTGCGGCGTGCCCTCGCAATCTCGCAGCGTCCACAGGCCGAACTCGCTGCCGCCGAGCTTTTCGACGCGCGCCGCTGCGTTGCCCGAGTCGAAGCTCGCGTCGAAGGTCAGCCCATCGACGTAGTGGTCGTGGAGATACTGCGCCATTGCGGACGCCCTGCCGACGGGTGGGCCCCGAAAGTGCCCGTCCCTCTTCCGACCGGCCGCACCCTGCCATGAATTAGAATCAACGGGACCCCCGTTCGACCCTCGCAGAGTTTACAGTAGCCCCGTTCGTTGGAGCCTCGCTGGGCTTTCCACAGGAAAGTTGGTCAGCAAATTCTAGAGACGGAAGAGCAGGGACACATGGGGTCGCACGTGTCGCTACCATGTATTACATGTAATACATGGTACATGTATTACATACGACACTGTGTATACCCAGCACAGAAGCTGAACTACATGTAAAATACTGTCGATACTGACTTGACACATGTATCTTTTCTCGCGACACGTGGCTCGAAACATTTATGCCCCGAAGTGTTCACACACGACTTTGCGCGACTTGCGGGCTTCATCGTCGCCATATGGCAGCCGCTCCCGCTCCCGCGTCCAGTCTGAACACGTTTGGCGGCGGCGGCCTCTTCGGCGGTGGCTCTTCGACCATCTCATTTGGGGCGGCACCGCCTGCACTCGAGCCAGCAGCAGCGCCTGCAGCAC
>JWZX01001798.1:0-16686 GCA_001275005.1 Chrysochromulina tobinii | reverse complement strand
TTGTCCCAGTCCGGACCGGGACGGCCCAGCCCGCTGGGACGTCCCACGCAAACCTGGTCCGGCCCAATTTTTTCCCCGTTGCTAAGTAACTTCCCCCGGTCTGAACGTCTGCGTGCGCCGATTATTAGAAGGCCGCGCGGCTAGGCGGCTTCTCGCTATCAATAATGGGCAATTTCACCTTTTCACACCATCACACGTGGTAATTCATACCCTACATTGTTAAACCGGGTAACCGGACTCGAGGCGTTACAACACCCCCCCCATAGCCCATAATGCTGCACACAGTTTGGCCGACCGCGACCCTACGATAGGCCCGGTCACCCTCCGCCGTCCTCCTCTTCGAAGAAAGTGGTGAGCATGGTCTCTACTTTGGTGAGTCCACGCTCCTGATATCGGCGCACGAGCGAGCGCGCCTTTGCCTCGTCAACTGTCAGACCCACCGACACCGCCAACCTCAAAAAGGAAGCCACGAGATCGTCGATGTTGTGCCTAGGATCGTCGAGATCGGGCAGGTGGCGCGCAACCACCAAGGCTCCCAGCCGTGGCGGTGGCGGCTGACCAGGTGGTGGATAAGGGTCGTCGAGATAGACATCGGTGGAGATCGCGACTGACGACGAGCCGTAGTTGTGGGCCTGCATGCAAGGCGTTCGTGGCGATGTAGAGCCCTCGGTCTGTGACGAGCTGAGGCGAGAGGAGTCTGCTCCAGTCGGCAGGCTCGGAGTGGGGATCGCGAACCGCGAGACTGAAGGCACGCTCGCGCCGCCACTGCCATCGCCGCCGCCGCCGCCGCCGCCGCCGCCGCTGCCGCTGCCGCTGTCTCCGCCGCTGTCTCCGCCGCCGCCGCCCTCGAAGTACATGTTGATGACCTCCACTACCGACTTGCCACTGTACCTGCCACTGTACACGTGCGCAAGGGCCACGGCGCGGCTGGTACCCGTCACGTTGGCGAACGTCTTGGCATCCTCCTCTATCTGGAGCTCTTCGGACGCGCGTAGCGGTGACGTCGAGGATTTCCAGATCGCCCACTCCAGATTGCTGCGCTGAGCTGCAACTACCGAGGCGATCGTGGCGTCATACTCGGCTTGAGCTGGGGCCTGCGGCGGCGGCGCTGGAGGGAGACTCGCTGGATGATGGTCGCTTGGAGCGCCTGACGTGCGCCTCATGGGCATGGTGGCCGAGAGGTCGACGCCGTTGCTCGGGCTCGCGACGGCTAACGACGGTGGATCTGAATCTGGGATACGGCTGACGGCGGCGAGGGCGGCGGCGAGGGCGGCGTTGCCGCCGCTACTCTTGTTCGTGCGGCTGTGCAGCGTGATGCAAATCTTGTGCAGAACGTCATACTTGGAGCGCGTGCCGACATCCTCCGCCGGTTCGTCCACCATTTGCGAATGCCGCTGCGACGGCGAGAACGAGAAGCCAAAATAGGACGAGGGGGACGCGCGGAGAGAGGGGTTCTCGCCGCCCTCCGCCGCACCGGCGGCACCGCTCTCGCCCACCGCCTCCGCAGCTGTCTCGGCTTGAGCTGGTGAGCGCATGCAATCGATGGCCGCCTGTACGATCTCATCGTACCATGCGCGCCGCTCCTCCACGCTCGATGCCTTGAGCAGCATCTGGTCGAAGCCGGCCGACTCTTTTTTGGTCGCGAGGACGAGAAGCAGTGGCAGATCCGACTGCACAGAGCGTGGGTCCATGTCGAGAGTGGCGATCGCGGGCCAGATGGCGGAGCTCTCAAGACGGGCAGCGGCTTGGGCATTGGCCGGCCCCAGTTGATGGTGGGCGGCCCAGCCATCGGGCAGCGTGTAGGGCATTGGGCGGCCCTGGTTGATGCCCGGGCATCGGTAGCTGTCGGCAGTGATCAGGATGAGAGATGAGAGCGACAGCACGCTCTTGACAGCGCCCTCTCCGCTTGAAAAGAGGAGCAGATCGGAGAAGAGGAACACGTCGCGTGTCGAGGCGAGCGGCTGCGAGGACGCGCGCACGATGAGGTTCAGAGGCGTGGCCACGGGCGCCCGCAGCCTCGTGAGCTTGCCTTCGCGTAGCAGCGCTCGTGACGGCGCGATCAGATCGGGGCGCCGCAGCAGGTCGCTCAGCACTTTCATGGCACGCTGCCGCCTCCCGGCATCCCCGAGCTTGGCATCGACGCCCGCCGTCACCTTGTGGATGCGCTCGAGTGCCAGCCGGAGCAGCGCGCCCGTGCCACGCACCTCGGCGAGCGCGAGTGCCTCGTCGGTGGGGCCTGGCCGTGTGCCTGGGCGCCTCAGGGCGCGCGTGCTCGTACGCGTACGGGGCTGCTGCTCGCTATTCTCCTCCTCAGAACCGTCTGCCGGCGCGCAGTCGCGTGTGCCGTCTCCGTCGGGTGTGCCGTCGACCACGGTTGCCGTGCTCCACCGGGCCACTCTGGCCGTGCGTGGCGCGCCTTCGCCTTCGCTGTCGCCGTCCATGGGATGCTGTTGGCCAGCCGGGCTACGTAGTGGATCCTCCGTGGCCGAGCTACGTAGTGAGGTCCGTACACTGCTCTCCGCCGCGCCCGCGCCGTTCTGGCCACTGGCCAGCCCCTCCTCCGTCTCAGGGATGCACTTGATGATCTCGCGCAGCAGGAGGATGTACCGAGGTAGCCGCTGCACCTGATGAGCGAGGCAATCAGCATGCCATCAGAGAGGCCATCAGAGGATGTACCGAGGAAGCCGCTGCCCCGTGGTGATCAGCAGCTGCCGCAGCGGCTACCTCGTGCAATCAGCATGCCATCAGAGAGGCCATCAGAGGATGTACCGTGGTGATCAGCAGTTGCTGCAGACGCAACCCTTTCATCTGCGGCTGCAGCTCGAGTACGCGCACCGCGGCGGCGAAGAGCGGCCGCTTGGTCAGCAGCTGCGTGAGCTTTGCGTGCGCATCATGGAAGCCCTTGACGTGTGGCTCATAGTAGCGCCCAGGACCGTGCGCCCACACAGCCAACACGCGCGCCTGCAACCTTGGGTCTGGTTCGCGCCCTCGAACGCCGTGCAGGTCGGTGTACAGGTCACCGTTGATGGTCAGCAAGGCCTCGACGTTGCCGAAGACCTCGCCGAGCTCCTGGACCGTCACCACGCCCTTGCGCTCCGCTGCCGCCGCCACCGAGTCTGTCGCCTGCTCCTGTGCCCACTGCCGTAGAGGTCTCAGGTATGAGGTGACCATCTTCTCGAGGCACTCGAGGTACGTGCGCTCCGACGTGATGAGCTCGCGGCACGGCGGCAGCCACGGCCGGTCCTTCACCTTCACCGCCGCCATTCAGTCCCGTCGCCGCCCGATCGCTAAGTCCCGTTCCCTTCGTAGCACAAATGGTGTGAACAGCCCTCTTTCCACGGCGCGCGCGCGCGCGCGCCGCGAGCGTCGATCATTAGGATTCGGAATGATGACAGTCGCAATCCTGCAGCATGTTCTTCGCCTTGGCACTATTCCATTGTCCTTCCTTCCTTCCGCTGTCGTATGTTCAGCCGGTTTTCAGGCCGCGCCTTTTTCTGTTAAGAAGCTTTTTCTGTTTTTTGAAGCATTTCACTTAAACTCTTACTTACACATACACTTACATTTCTCTAATTTCTTTTTCACTCTTTGTGCGCGCTAGGCTGCCACGTGACCTGCACCGCCCCTTATCCCCATTTCTCAATCCCCTGTTCCCCTCCCGCTCCTCATGTTCAGGTACTAGTTCTATTATCAGTCAGCAATGCCAAACACGAGATGGCAACTCAATCAGAATCACACTCCGATTGAGGCACCTCCATATCAAACTGCCTTGCCAGATTTTTGATATTCAACCATCGGCCTCCGTTGCGATTGACATGCTTATTTTGTTCCAGTCTTGGAATACAGGATGTCAACCTCATGAAGTTGAGAAGTTTTGTTTTGGCTTGATCATCGGTAAGTTTGCATTTTTTCCACTGCGCCAGAGTTCGACCAGGTAGTTGGATGCCTTCCCTTGAAAGCCGAATTGCCATTGCCACATGGATGTAACCACGGTTTGGTTTCGGGGTGAGCTCTAGCTCTTTGTTCAAGCGTTCTATCACTCGGATCTCCAATTCCGTTTGGGTTGTATTCCAAGCAACTTCGCAATCGCAAAAGCCAAACCCATGACCACTAAGCTCTGCAAGGAACCTAGGATGGGAAAGGAACTTGCCGCAGACCGGTCTTGTGTTTGCTAGGTTTCCCGGAATTAGTTTCTTCTGCTCCACGTCGGAGCAAATTGTGCAACTTTTTGAGTGTGGGTCATTGGCATAGGCGAGCGCAGCTTGTATTGCCTCGTCAACGGGCTCCTCCAACAAAGGACCAAGTTGTGCCTCAGGTGGTTCGGAGCCATCAACGGACGACAATTGTGTGCCAAGTCCTTTTTGTTTGATCATGGCTGCAAAGTGCCTGGCGTCGTAGCTTTCCCGGAGCACTTTGGCGGAGCGTTCATCCCCCTCAGGGATGTTGTGCTTGGGACCGTCCGGGGTGCCACTATTCCTTCTCCATGTGTGCCATTCGTCCGAATCGGTGCCGATTCCGACTCGGGCAAACAGCCCGTTGTCTTGTGCCATCTTGGCCACGTCTCCCTGAAAGGCCATTTTTGCGGCAAGGCCCTTATTTGCCCATAGTGTGGGCTCCGTCAGCCCTGGCGCCTTACGGTGAGGTTTTGTACCACCACCTGGCTTGGATCCCTGTGGTGCAAAATGTCCGTAAGCCCATGCCCGCACGCCCGGGAGGATGGTGCGAGTCACCCTGAGGATCTCGTGCATGGCAGAGTGCTTCAGAGTGGTTGAGTCGGCGGATAAGTTGGCGGGCTCCCTTGGCTCACTGGCAAGGCTCACCTCTCGTACCGAAGGGCGCTCTTTTTGAGGGGTGAGGCCCCCAAAGGTCGGGCCGTGCTCCATCGTCATGTACACTGCGTGGCTGACGGTGTCATGTACGCTGTCCCCCACAGTCTTGACTTCTGTGTGGAGCCTTGGCGGCTCACGGGCTTGAGCGATGGCCTTGGTGGCCTTTGATGATCTCCGATTGAAAGGGTGGTGTCCCCAGGCGAGAGCAGTAGCATCGAAATTTAGAACGATGAGCTCTCCAGTGGCATGATCTTCAACTGTGAGAGTCTTGTCATCCCGGGCCACTACGGCTCCGTGTTTCGGTTGGCCTTGACTGTCTTCGGAAGGCCAGAACGTCACTGATGACGTCTCCACCATGAATTCGACGTCGGAGCTCGGCTGTTCGGGGCGTTTCAGTCGTGTCTCCAATCGGATTCGGAATGTGTTCATGAATCCACGTCCGGCTGCTTGGAGGGCGCGTCCCATCCAGCTGACAGTTTTTTTCTCATCCTCTGTCGGTGTGCTGGTTACCGGGTTTGGCATGCCCCCTCTGATGCGAATCACTTTCAAGCTGGCCTCTGGCTTCGTTGTCAGCCTCCTTGTCTTGATCCGCCGCCGCCGCCGCCGCCGGGGGTGACGGATGGCCAAGAGCACCGTGACGAGTGCTGTGACGAGCGCCGTGATGTGGTACGCAGCCGCTTGTTTGATCGAGTGCACAACCGTGGTGCTAATGATGCGCGTAATGTCACTCAGCTTCAGCAGGGGCTGGATCTCAGCGTTAACAGTGGCCAATTCGCTCTGAAGCAAGGTGAGTGTTCGTAGCAGCGTCCAGCTGGCTTCGGTCATAGTTCGCTTGCTGCACCTATCGGTGATTTGATTCGAAATTACGCGGCGGTACTCGTCAAGCGAGACCGCACACCGTATGGAAGCATCTGTTGAGCTCAGGGTCATGCCCAGATTCGTGACGAGCACGCTTGAGTCGATCTCCATCGAGCGGTCGCCACACAGGCCCTCGATCATTAAAAGGAACCGGCCCTTGCCCATGTAGCCAACGTCTGTGTCGAAGGCGTCTTCCATGTCGAAGTTGTCGTCACCCGCGAAGAGCCCCCACAGGTGCTTGACGTTCACGGTGCCGCCGAAGAGCTCGAAGCTGTCGTCGAGGTTGTAGGCCACCTTGCAGTGGTCGACGAGGGTGCAAGAGCAGCCGCCGCCGAAGGTGATGCTGTTGATCTCATGGTTCGCGCCCACTATTGCGCCGCCGTGCCAGCACACGTGCACGCACTGCAGGGTGCCCGACGAGTCCTTGGCCTTGGAATAGGAGCCTGAAATCAGCATGCAATCAGCATGCAATCAGCTTGCGATAAGTATGGGATCAGTATTCAATCAGCATGCAATCAGTTGCCAATCAGTATGCCATCATGATCCAATCAGCTATGCAGATCAGCATTCGATGGCCTTGGAAGAGGAGCCTTTGAAGAGAGCAGCGGCGCGATGCAATCAGAATGTAATCAGTATCGGATCAGCGTGCAAGACTCGCAATCAGTATGCAATCAATATGAGATCAGCGTGTACTCAGCATGTGCACTCAGCATGTGCACTCAGCATGCACTCAGCATCTGCACTCAGCCTGCAATCAGCATGCAGTCAGCGTGCGGTCAGCGTGCAGTCAGCGTGCAGTCAGCGTGCAATAAGCATGCAATCAGCATTCACTCTGCGTTCTATCAGCATGCGCGCCTGCGCCTTCGAGGAGAGAGAGCAGCGACGCTATTAACATGCCGCCCGCGTCGAAAATCAAGATGCGAAATATCTCGGCCGAATCTGATGCGAGGTTGGCGAGGGTGGCGCTGATGCAGGCTGAACTGAATCCCGGGTTCGAAATGCTGACCGCCGCCGCTGGCAGCGTCTCCGCTGGCAGTGTTAAGCTTGGGGTCACGTCCAGATTCGCGACGAGCACGCTTGAGTCGATCTCCATCGTGCGGTCGCCACACAGGCCCTCGTTAAGGCCCTCGATCACGGAAAGGCCCTCGCGCATGCGCATCATCGGGTTGTTGAGAGGGCTGCTTGAGAGGGCGCCCGCGCCCACGATGGTCATGCCGTAAAAGGCCGGGTGCGAGCGTAGTTTCTCCCACCTCGAGTCCATCTCGCAGCCGTAGTTGCCCACGGCGCCGGTCATCGCAAACAGGAACTGGCCCCTGCCCACGTAGCCATCGTCCGTGTCGAAGCCGTCGTCGCCAAAGAAGAGCGCCGACAGGTATTTGACGTTCACGGTGCCGCCGAAGAACTCGAAGGCGTCGTCCGCATTGTACGTCACCTCGCAGTGGTCGACGACGATGCTGGAGCCGCCGCCGTCGAAGGACGTCATGCCGTTGATCTCATTGTCCGAGCCCACGACCGCGCCGCCTTGCCACGCGCGCACGTACAGCAGGGTGCTCGACGAGTCGGTGTGGGTGAAGGTGATCGGCAATGTTGCAGAGCCCTTGGCGAGGCCCGCGCCCACGACGGTCATGCCGTAAGAGGCCGGGTGCGAGCGGGGCGTGCTCCCGTACCTCGAGTCCATCTCCGCGCCATGGTTGCCAACATTGCCGAGCATTGCGAACAGGAGATGGTTCTTGCCGATGTAGCCATCGTCCGTGTCGAAAGCGTCGTTGCCCGCGAAGAGCACCGACAGGTACTTGACGTTCACCGTACCGCCGAAGAACTCGAAGGCGTCGTCCGCGTTGTACGCCACCTCGCAGGACGCGACGGTCGTGCCGGAGCCGCCGCCGCCGAATGTGATTCCGTTGATCTCGTTGTTCGCGCCCACGATCGCGCCGCCGTGCCTGCACACGCGCACGTACTGCAGGGAGCCCGACGACTCGGTCGGGTTGGTGCCACCGTACGTGTAGCCCGTGATGCCCTCGATCTGCGTGGTGGTCCCCACGTTGGTCGGCGCGTTGCCGAGCAGGATGAGGCTGCCCCACTTGCCGCGCTCGCCGAGCGTGATGGCGTTCTCATTCGAGTCCGTGGAGGGGGTGGCCGAGCTCACGAGCGCCGACTCCGCAAGCACGGACGTGAACGTGATCAGCATCGTCGCGCTGCCCGTTGCCATGAGCATGCCGCCCTTCAATACCACGAGCGCTGGAGCAGCGATGCCGGTGGGCACGGGCAGCGCAAAGATGGTGGTGCCAGCAGGGATCGTGAGGGTGACACCCGATTGCACAAAGACCTGGAAGGCGTGAATGTACGAGATGTTCGCGGCGAGGACCGTGTTGGATGCGATCGTGCTCGGCACCAAGGTGACAGTTGACTGCAGCGTCGCGAACGGCGAGGCCGGAATGCCAATGCACGTGCGGCCGGCCATGTTGCCGCTGCACGCAAGCCACGAGTAGCCGGCGAGCCAGTTGTCCGTCGTGGAGCCGAAGGCGCCCTTGCAGCTCACCGTCGAGAAGATGGCGTCGCCGTTGGGGGGCGTGTCCTTGGTGCCCGTGCACGCCAGGCCGCCGGTAGTCAGCAGAGAGTTGAAGGTGGCGGAGCCCTCCGCGAGGTCAGTGGTGGCGACCGCAGTGAAGCCGGGGGCACCAAGCACCGCCGTCCACGAGGGCGTGATTGTGCAGGCGGCGACGCCGGAGCCGCCGGCGAGCAGAGCAAACTGAGACGCAGCCGTCGCCGTGTCGATGATGTTGTTGGCCGAGAAGTAAAAGTAGCCGGGGTTCGAAATGCTGACCGAGGCCGCCGGCAGCGTCTGCGTGTAGCTCAGCTTCGAGCCGCAGTCCTCGAAGAGGAGGCCGTTCAAGTTCGGGTACGCAAGGATGCTGTTGCCGAACTTGCCACCCGTGCCGTCGTTGATGTGCATCAGCTCGCCCGTGCGCGCGCCAGTCCCGCTGCCTCCGCCGATCAAGGTGAACGAGTAGAAAGCCGGGTGCGAGCGCGGGGTCACGTCCTGAGTAACGCTGTTGCCAGCCGCCGAGGGGCACGTGAACGTCGAGCTGACAAAGCCCGGGTGGTTGGGCAGGTTGAAGAACGACCAGCGATTGAGCCAGTTAACGCTGCCGAACGCGCCCTTGTACGTGGTCGAGCTGAAAAATAAGTCGCCGTTGGGCACCGGGTCGACGATCGAGTACGCAGCCGAGCCGCACGCGGGGCGCGGGACGATCGGAGACGTGCTGGTCTCGGTGAACGTGCCACCAAAGATGAGCGGATCCGTGTTGGTAAAGTTCGGCGCCGTGCCAATGCATGGCGACAAAATCTGAAAGCCGGCGGTGGGGCTCTCGATGATGTTGTTCGACGAGAAGAACAGGTACGTGTCCAGTGACACTGACGACGCCGGCAGCACCGACACAATGGACGGCGCGGCGCTGGATGCATTGCTGCAGGTGTCGATGCGGATGCCAGGGTGCGCCGCGACATGGGCGAGGATCAGGTTGCCAAACTTGCCGCCCGTGCCCTCGCGCAGGCGCATCATCGCGTTGCCCGCGCGCGTCGAAAGGGCGCCGGCGCCCACGGCGGTCATGCTGTAAGAGGCCGGGTGCGTGCGTGGCAAGTCCCCGTACCTCGAGTCCATCTCCGCGCCGTGGTTGCCCACAGCGCCGATCAGCGCGAACACAAACTGGCCCTTGCCCACGTAGCCATCGTCCGTGTCGAAGGCGTCGTCGCCCGCGAAGAGCACCGACAGGTTCTTGATGTTCACGTTGCCGCCGAAGAGCTCGAAGCCGTTGTCGAGGTTGAAGGCCACCTCGCAGTGGTCGACGACGGTGCCGGAGCCGCCGCCGCCGAAGGACGTCATGCCGTTGATCTCGAGGCCCAAGATTGTGCCGCCGTGCCACACGCGCACGCACTGCAGGGTGCCCGACGAGTCTGTGGGGGTGAAGGTGAACGGCACTGTCGCAGAGCCCTCGGCGAGGCCCTCGCCCACGACGGTCATGCCGTAAAAGGCCGGGTGCGAGCGCGGCGTGCTCCCGTATCTTGAGTCCATTTCCGCGCCATGGTTGCCCACGGCGCCGAGCATCGCGAACAGGTAGTAGAGGACCCTGGCCATAGAGAATTCTTTGTGTTCCCCAATTTGGCAATTGTTTTTCCGCCTTTTTGAGTTTTACAAAAGGACCACGTTTCATGTCAACTACCATGACCAACGAAAAAGAATGAGAATTTGACATGAAATTGACACGAAAAAGGACAGGATTTGACACACGTTCTCACCGACAGACCGACTCACATTCAATTACCAAACAGGTGCAGGGTACCTTATAGCCTTATAAACATGAAAAATAGTAGACCACTCCCCCTTGGGACAATCCATTCAATATCCCAAACAGATGTAGGGTCCGGGGCCTTATAAACATGAAAAATAGTAGACCACTCCCCTGGGTCAAGTCACACGACCGATTAAAACTTCACATGATTTACCAGCACGCAAACCGGAGGACGTCACATACACTGTACAAACACGTCCGGCTGCCGGTCGAATATGTCTCTCGACCTGTGCCGCGCGCTCGCGTCGGCGTGGGCACGCTGCGGGCCACTGTGGTCGCCATCGCAAGCCACGCGCTCTGCGTGACCTTTGTGTCCTCGAGCTCGGCATGCTTGCGCGCGCGCGCTGCGTCGGCGCGCGCGCGCGCGCCCCTCGCTCAGCGCGGCCACGTGGCTCTAGCGGGCGGAGGAGGCGAGCCGCTCAGCGAGGGAGGCCATGCAAGCGCGCCCGCGCCGCTCGCGCCCACGCAGATGGAGCAGCCGGCAGAGCGCAGCGTGTGCCTCGCGCTCGCGCTCGAGAAGAGTGCCGTTGGTGCGTCGCATGCCTTGATGCGGAGGACTTATGAAGGAGGCCATCAGTTGCGACGGTCAGAGGCCATCAGAGGTCATCAGAGGTCATCAGAGGCCATCCGAGGTCATCCGAGGTCATCCGTGGCCACCCGAGGCCATCCGAGGCCACCAGGCCACTAGTGGCCATCAGAGGTCATCAGAGTGGACTCACCGGCGTCGACGAGCGCCGAGATGGCTGCAAAGACAAGCATCCGGGCTGCATCAAAGGACCGCCCGTGCGGAACCGCGAGCGACGCAGCGGCAAAGTGGCGGCAGAGCAGACCCAACTACCGAATAATGGCCCCCTGCGTGTCGGAGGTCAGCCCTGGGCCGAGGCGCAGCCAGAAGCAGCTTAAGCTGAGCTCCTGCCCCTCCTCGCGCGTCACGGAGCCGCCGAGCGGCAGCGGATGCGGCAGCACGCGCAGGAACAGGTGCGTGATCAGCCCGAGACGGAGGGCGAAGGAGTTGTGGACGAGGCCGTGCTGAGCGCGGGAGATCGAGATCGAGATCGAGATGAGCTCGGGACGAGATCGAGATCGGGCGGAGATCAATGAGAGGGTAGCCAGCACGTCAGTGGCTTTCAGTGGCACTCAGCGGCACTCAGCTGCACTCAGAGGCAATCAGCAGCAATCAGCAGCCCCCACCTGATTCGAGAGCAGCGTGCAGCAGTAGCATGCGTGCTGCAGCGTGTTGGAGACGTCGGCGAGCGAATGGACCTGATGAGGGACGCAATGGGGACGCAATTAGGGCTGCAATTCGAGGTCGCGAGCAACTGGACTTGAGAGAGAGAGCTCGACGGGTCATCAGTGATCATCAGCGATCATCAATAGTCATCAGCGGTCATCACCTCATCAGGCACGAGAGAGAGAGCTCGACGGGCATCACGATCGGCTTCTCGACCTGGGTAACCTTGAGCCCTTCCACAGACGAGACGACGCGCAGCCTTCCAAAAGTGGGAATCCGAGCGCTGTCCACGAGCGCGGCCGTCTCCGGCGGCGCCAAGGCATCAGAGACCGGGTAGACGCGCCGCAGGCTGATGAGCGTTGTCTTGAGCGTCGTGTGCTCCTGGCGCATGCAATTGAGCTGGGGAGCTCCGAGCGAGCTCGCGCCCAGGACCTGATGAGGGATGCAATCAGCGGCCATCAGAGGCCATCAGAGGCCATCAGAGGCCATCAGAGGCCATCTTCTCGAGGTCCTCTCACATCGCGACCGTGAGCATGTGCAGCAGCAGCAGCTCCACGCCCGCCGCCGTGTACGGGGCGCCCGAGATGGCGCCCGAGGCTGCGAGCCCGGAAATCAGCGAGATGAGGCGGCACCAATCAGTGGCCATCGGGGGTTCATCAGTGTTCATGAGGGACCATCAGGGACCATCAGAGTGCATCACCTGCCAGCCCAGATGCCACCGAGATGTCCCCTTCGACAGCGAGCTGCACCGCCGCCACGCCCGCGAGGCTGGCCAGCTCATGGCCGTGCAGGTCGGCGGGCCGGTTTGGGCCGGCGAGGGCGTCGGGGCGCCAGTGAGAAGTCGCAGGCGCTCTGAGACCGGCCAGATTTGGATCGGCGAGCGCCTCATTCGACCAGTTGCTTAGTAACGGTCGGCCGTTGAGCGCAGGCAGCAAGCGCTCGTACCAGGCCCTTGTGCTCGACGAGAAGCGCCAAGTACCAGAAGGCTCCGTCGCAAAGTCGCACGCTCGGGATGTCGCGCAGCAGCAGCGGTGTCGCGTTCGAGATCTACAATCTCCATCAGCGCTCGCACGTGCGCACCACGACGCCGCGCCCAGCGCCGCCGCGAGCGTCGCGCCGTCGCCCGCGGCCCACGCGCCGTTGCCGCCCAGCCGCACCGTGCGCAGCACGTTGCCCTCTCGAACAATCAGAGCGCACAGCGGCGGCAGCATCGCGCGGCACCACGCCGCGCCCGCCACCAAGGCACGCTCGATGCGCACCTCGACCGCCCCATCCCACTCTCGGCCGACGCCAAAGTGCACGCCGCTCGGCACGCCGCGCACCTCGGCGGCCCTCTGGCCGTTGTTGTGCCACGCGAGGCACGCCGCCGGCGAGCGTCATGCGGATCCGATCGCCCGCCTTGTAGGTGGGCAGGCCGCTCTGGACATAGGAATCCTTGTGCTTGATTCTACCGTCCCCCCTGAATACACCGTCCCCCGTGTAGCCCCAGCTCTCATCGTCCACACCCAGAAAGCTGGACAGGGCGCCCTTGCCCGGCAGCGCCGCGCCGATGTAGCAGTAGTCAGGTCTGGTGCACTGCTGAACGACGAGCTCGACCATCGGCGAGACCGCGCCGAGCAGCGCCCGCCCGTCCTTCTCGAGCCTCACGCTCCGCCCGCCGTCGCCGAGCGTGGCGTGCGCGACCTTGAGCTTCGGCGCAAACAGCAGCGCGAGCCGCTCCAACGCGGCGGCCTCCGTCGCTTCGATCGCCTGCGCCGAGCAGTCGACCTCACGCAGCGACAGACGGCACGCGCCGCTCATCAGGGCCGCCTGCCGCTCCAGGATCGCCTCAAACGGCATCCGACCGTCCGTCGTGTACAGCACGTTCGCGAGCCCCGCAGCTCGGCGAGCGGCGCCGCACTCTCGCGCAGGCCCTCGCCGATGAGACGCGCCGCCTCGGCCGCGCATGACGAGCCGCTCAGATCGAGCGTCGACAGGCTGGTGCTCGCCTTGAGGAGCGCGCCCACGACGGCACCATCAGGCTCGCCCACCGCCAGGCCGCCCGTCGACACCGATTCACCTGATCGCAGCTCACCCACGGGCATCACCCACTCACCCAGCCTGAGCGTCTGCAGCGCGCGGCCCGCCGACACGAGCGCGACCGCCTCGTCCGCGCCCAGGCCGCTCCCGCTCACGTCGAGCTCCGCCACCACACATGACGCCGCGCCCAGCGCCGATGCAAACGCGCGGCGGCATTCGCCCACGGCCCACGCGCCGTTGCCGCCCAGCCTCACCGTCGCGAGCGCGTTGCCTGCCGTCGACATGAGCGCCGCGAGCGAGGCAACCACGCCCTCGCCCTCAGCCGCAAACAGCGCGCACACGCCAGCCTTGCCGCCCGCCTGCTTGGTGCAGTCGATGAGCCGCAGTGATGGCCGGCAAACGCAGCGCACCAGCACCGCCAGCCGCGCCGCCACGCTCGCTGCACCCTCGCCGTGGATCAGCCTGCCCAGCCGCAGCTCGGCGAGCGGCGCCGCGCTCGCCCTTAGGCCCTCGCTGATCCGCGACAGCGCCGCCGCCGCGCACGACGAGCCGCTCAGATCGAGCGTCGACAGGCTGATGCTCGCCTTGAGGAGCGCGCCCACGACGGCGCCCTCGGCCTCGCCCACCGCCAGGCCGCCCGTCGACACCGATTCGCTTGATCGCAGCTCGCCCACGGGTATCACCCACTCGCCGAGCCTCAGCGTCTGCAGCGCGCGGCTCGCCGAGACGAGCGCGACCGCCTCGTCCGCGCCCAGGCCGCTCCCGCTCACGTCGAGCTCCGCCACCACGCACGACGCCGCGCCCAGCGCCGCCGCGAGCGTCGCACCGTCGCCCGCGGCCCACGCGCCGTTGCCGCCCAGCCGCACCGCGCGCAGCGCGTTACCCTCGCGACCCATCAGCGCGCACAGCGGCCGCAGCATCGCGCGGCACCCCGCCGCGCCCGCCACCAAGGCACGCTCGATGCGCACCTCGACCGTCTCACTATACCCGCTGACGCCAAAGTGCACGCCGCTCGGCACGCCGCGCACCTCGGCGGCCCTCTGGCCGTTGATGTGCCACGCGAGGACGCCGCCGGCGAGCGTCATGCGGATCCGATCGCCCGCCTTGTAGGTGGGCAGGTCGCTCTGGACATCGAAGCCCTTGTTCTTGATTCTACCGTCCCCCCAGTACCCCCAGCTCTCGTCGTCTGCACCCAAAAAGTGGGACAGGGCGTCCTTGCCCGGCAGCGCCGCGCCGATGAAGCAGTCACCAGGATCGGTGCACTTCTGCACGACGAGCTCGACCATCGGCGAGACCGCGCCGAGCAGCGCCCGCCCGGTGCCGAGCCTCACGCTCCGCCCGTCGTCGCCGAGCGTGGCCCTCGCGACCTTGAGCTTCGGCGCAAAGAGCAGCGCGAACCGCTGCAGCGCGGCGGTCTCCGTCGCTTCGAACGCTACGATCGCCTGCGCCGAGCAGTCGACCTCACGCAGCGACAGACGGCATGCACCGCTCATCAGGGCCTCCAGGACCGCCTCAAACGTCATGTTCGCGAGCCGCAGCTCGGCCAGCGGCGCCGCACTCTCGCGCAGGCCCTCGCCGATGAGACGCGCCGCCTCGGCCGCGCATGACGAGCCGCTCAGATCGAGCGTCGACAGGCTGGTGCTCGCCTTGAGGAGCGCGCCCAACACGGCGCCCTCGGCCTCGCCCACCGCCTGGCCGCCCAGCCGCAGCTCAGCCAGCGGCGCCGAGCTCGCCCTCAGGCCCTCGAGGATCCGCGCCAGCGCCGCCGGCGCGCATGACGAGCCGCTCAGATCGAGCGTCGACAAGCTGGTGCTCGCCTTGAGGAGCGCGCCCACGACGGCGCCCACGGCCTCGCCCACCGCCTGGCTGCCCAGCCGCAGCTCGGCAAGCGGCGCCGCGCTCGCCCTCAGGCCCTCGAGGATCCGCGACAGCGCCGCCGGCGCGCACATCGAGCCGCTCAGATCGAGCGTCGACAGGCTGGTGCTCGCCTTGAGGAGCGCGCCCACGACGGCGCCCTCGGCCTCGCTCACCGCCAGGCCGCTCGTCGTCATCGATTGGCCTGATCGCAGCTCGCCCACGGGCATCACCCACTCGCCCAGCCTCAGCGTCTGCAGCGTGCGGCCCGCCGAGACGAGCGCGACCGCCTCGTCCGCGCCCAGGCCGCTCCCGCTCACGTCGAGCTCCGCCACCACGCACGACGCCGCGCCCAGCGCCGCCGCGAGCGTCGCACCGTCGCCCGCGGCCCACGCGCCGTTGCCGCCCAGCCGCACCGTGCACAGCGCGTTGCCCTCGCGACACATCAGCGCGCACAGCGGCCGCAGCATCGCAAGGCACCCCACCGCGTCGGCCACCGCGGCACGCTCGATGCGCACCTCGACCGTCCCTTCCCACCGGCCGACGCCAAAGTGCACGCCGCTCGGCACGCCGCGCACATCGGCAGCCCTCTGGCCGTTGATGTGCCACGCGAGCACGCCGCCGGCGAGCGTCATGCAGATCTGATCGCCCGCCTTGTAGGTGGGCAGGCCGCTCTGGACCATGGAGCCCTTGTGCACGACGCGTCGCCCCGCCGCCTGCCCGCGCCCAAGCACCGAGTGGAACAGAGAGGGGTCCGTCGACGCCGTAGGAGCGCCGTCTCGGGTGCCGTTGCGGGAGCCGTCTCGGGCAGGGTGAGCGTGTCGCTCTGCACGATGTCATCGCATGTCCGGCCCGAGACACGCCCCTGCCCCATTACAAGCACGTGCCCGCCGAAGCCCGTCAGGAATGAGTTCACGCACGGCACCGAGTTCGAGCCGAGGGACCAGCGGGAGGTCGTGCATGCAATCGGCGTCGTGTCGGTGGGCTCCGAGTCGGCGGCGGACCCCTGCACCTCCATGCGGCGCGAGAGCAACGCCACCTCGCCCTGCCAAGCGCCGTTCGCGCCGTGCGCAAACTGCGCTGCCGAGGTGAGCTGGAACGCAGGCTGCTCAGCACGAGCACCTCGTTTCGATGGTAATCGCGCGCGTCCTTGAGCGCCGTCGTTGTGAGGAGCACCTGCTGCCCGGGCTCCCAGTTGACGGCGCGCTGCAGATAGACCGTCGTATCACCCGGGGACACCGGGGCCGCCAGCCGCGTCCACGTGCGGTCGAAGCGCTGGCCGTGCAGGTCGAGCGAGCCGGTCGAGGAAACGACGATGCCCATCAAGGTAGGTGGCAGCGCGTCGCGCTCTGCCTTGGTCGGGGGCCGCGCACCGAAGAGCGTGATGGTCACACGGGTCGTTAAGCGACACGTCTGCGCCCCAGCACGAAGTGTCGTCATCCACTGGCATCCATGTTCATGTACTTACGCCTAAATCGAGTGTGAAAAGAACCGTCCTCAAGCAGGAGAACTGCGTATGACCCGTTTTAGCATCACACACACACACACC
>JWZX01001797.1:0-12126 GCA_001275005.1 Chrysochromulina tobinii | reverse complement strand
GGGGGGGAGTGGGATTTCGTAGGGAGGTGCGAGATCGATACATATGAGCCCACGCGCGGTTTGGGCATCGGGCTGGCGTACTGTGCGCATCGCCGGGCATCTCTTGCGTTCTCCTCATTTCCTTTTGATAAGTGATATCCACGCCATCCACAATGATTGATTCTGTCTTCCACCATGGATATGTTGGGATTGTTGCACGCTGCTGAGAGCGATGCTTTCTCACGTACGCAGTTGACTGGGCAACCTGATCCGTTCCAGATGATGCCACTCTAGCGCGCGCGCCCGCTCGGCACACTCACGCTGCCGCTGCCACCGCCGCTGCCGCCGCCGCCGCTGCCGCCTCCGCCGCCGCCACCGCTGCCACCCGCGCCAAAGCATCTCGCGGCTGCCGCCTCCGCCGCCGCCACCGCTGCCACCCGCGCCAAAGCATCTCGAGCTGGCGCCAACCGCCGCCGCCACCGCCACCGCCGCTGTCGCCGCCGCCGCCGCCTCTCCTCGTGGTGTCGAGACCGCTTCTTTGTTCCCCACAAAAGGCACACGCCAGATAGTTCTTTTCTTGCCCCTTATGCTCGTAGAAGCACGTCTTACATTGCCAACCGACGGGGTCCTTCGCCGCCGCAGTGGATTTTCCACCTCTGAGTGGGCGGGATGGCCCTTGGCGGCTTTCGCTGGAAGGCGGCGGCGCCTGAGCTTCTGTCCGGGCGCTGCCCGTGGCCGACCCCGCACCGGAGGTCTGTTTGTTTCGGCCGTTGCCGTTCCGGGGTTTTTTATTCATCGCTCCGGAGTCCTCGTCGGAGCTCGAGTTGCTTGTCGCCATCGTCGCATCAGCGCGGTCGTTCGGCGGCGCCAGCAGATTCATGGAAAGTGAGAATCGGCACGTGTCATCTGCGCTTGCGAGGTTTCGCATACAGGCTGTCGCCGAGGGCTATGTCGAACACCGTGCTTAAGGAAGACGCGCCCAGGCGCCAGGGTCGCGCACGACGAGGGACACGATCGCGCGAAATGCGTCGGCGCGCGCGTCCCACTCCACGTCGGCGGCGCGCTTGGCGATTCGACGGGCGAGCCGATTGTAGCATGTAGGCGCTTGGCGATTCGACGGGCGAGCCGATTGTAGGAGCGGCCGAGCGGGGAGGCGCTAGGGAGGCGCATATGCTCGCCTCGCGCTCCGTCACCTCGGCCGCCCACGCCGCCGCGGCCGCTGCCTCATCCGAGTGCCGTGCCGCAGCGGCCGCGGGCTATGTCGAACACCGCGCTTAAGGAAGACGCGCCTAAGACGCGCCCAGGGTCGCGCACGACGAGGGACACGATCACGAGCTCGAGCACCTGGTCGTACACCTCGGCCTCGATGAAATAGAGCTCGAGGCAGTACTTGACAAAGGCCCTTGGCAGCACGTTGAGGTCGAACAGGAACCACGCCGCTTCGGTGACGAGGCCGAGCGGCTCCTTGCCCATGAAGAAGAAGTCGTCGGCCATCGAGTAGCCGGTGATCGCCGCCGCCAGCATGGCGTACTTGTCCATGTCCTTTGGCCACAGCGAGTGTGTCCTGGCAGATCGCGTCGATCAACGTCGTGAGCAACTTCGAGTTGAAGGTCAAGCAGACAAGATGGTCCACCAGTCCCTGGTTCAGGTCGCCGAGATGCGCCGCATGCCGGCGGATGGCGGCGCCAAACGTCCGCTCGCACGGCTCCACGATGAGCGCCCCCTTATTCGAGGGACACCCAGCTCCCGACGACGGCCTTGAAAGCCGGGGGCAGCTCATCCGAGGCGATGATGTGGGAGTAGAGGGCCGCAGAGTGCTCTCCGAGCGGCTCCCACGTGTCCACCTCCGACGGGCGCCCGCACCCGTCGCCCGCCAACTAGATCACCACGTCTCCCATCGACCTCACCGCCAACGCCATCGCCTCCGCCGCTTTCAACCCGACAACCAGCATGCCTCCTACCGAACCTACCAGCATGCCTCCTACCGAACCTACCCGACCGCCATTCCCATTGCCATGTCATCTACGTCACCACCCTCCTCTACGGGGGCGGCCACGACGTCGCACGTCCAAAACTCGCCACAGCAAAGAAAACGAAACCTCCCAACCCACCGTCCCACCCCCGTCGGGAAAGCGGGGTTCGAGGTGTGGGTTCTGATTAAGGGGACATGTACGATGTAGGCATTTTCGGGCGGGACCGGGCTTCGGCTCCGGGTGCGTCCTTCCGCCCTCGACTTCCGCCGCCTACGGGCGGTCCGGGGTCAAGGGTCTTGTCATGCGCAAGGGTGCGTGTGTGTGCTAAGGTTTGGTCCGGTCAAAGTTTGGTTCGGTCACTAACGGACTAAAGCACTTTTTCCATTGACTTTTTCCTATAGTTGGTACCTTGGCTTTCGAAAAGAGGGAGGCGGGAGGGAGGGGGAGACAATTGGGGGGGAAGTCTCGGCGACAAGATAGTGACGTGAGTGCACGCGAACGCGCTCACATGCGTACCCCCATCCGCGGGACATTGATGACCTGGCCACCGATCAACAACCATCAGCATGAACGTGTCACGTGCCTGTCACGACGATGACTGTACGTCCAGGTTGACTTTGGGCTCAACGGTCGCAGCCAGATCGCAGCCCTCGCGCTCGAGCAGCACGCCGGCACTGCTCACGAGCGCGTCGAGCCGCCTTCAGAGCCGCCTACCGCTCGCTTTCAGAGCCACCGCACAACCGTGCCCACACCTCACGATCTCACGCGGGCGGGGCTCCTCGTTGCGCACTTCCCCTCTGGGGCCAGGCTCGGTTGCTCAGGCTGCCGTTCCAGTGGCGTCTCCCAGTCCTCCATGAAGGCATGGATGAACTGGACGGCCATGGAGAGCCCCCAGTTCCTCGGCCGCCACGCGCCCGTATAGAAGCCGCAGTGGCCTCCCTTTGGCAGCTGGAGCAGCACGGAGCGTGTCCTCGACCCAGGCTCTGGCTGGTCAGCTGGCCCAAAGTGATGCAAGGCGTCTTCCATGTTGGCAGCCGTGCAGACTGGATCATCGTCCGCGTTGAGCACGAGCACTTCCGTGCGTATGTTGCGAATGGTGCCCATCGGATTGCATTGGCGAAGGTACGTTACGTAGTCCCACCACGCCTCGGGATCCGCCGCCGATTCGGCGGGCGGCGTCGGCCCGGCAAAAGGCGCCAGGTGCACCAGGAGCTCGTGTAGGTTGCGCGCCCGTGCGACGCGCTCGCAGGCCTCCGGATGGGCCTGCCGCAGCAGCTCGCCACTCTGACCGGTGAGCAGTTTCGACTTGAGTGGATTCAGGAGGAGCCTTCCAAAGAGGGGAGAGCAGCGCGCCATCGCGAGCGCGATATCGTAGCCCGGGCAGTTGAGTGCCGCCGCGACCACAGGCGTGCGCGCCCCTTGCTCGCCAAGATACCTCACCGCCGTTGCTGTGCCAGCGCTCGTGGCGAGTAGCCCAATCGGAGCGCCCGGGAAGCGCCGCTGGACACGCACGAGAGCCTCCCGCAAGTCGTCCGTATTCCCGAACAGGTTGACGCGTGGCGAGCTCAGCGGCAGGCTGGCAAGTCCACGCGGCTCGAAGATCACCGGACGCAGCCCAGCCGCAAGGACTGCCGCGCTCGCCTCACCGGAGCTGCGAGCCGTGCCTCCTAGGCCCGGCAGGACCACAACGACGCCTCGCTCGACCGGGAGAACGTGCGGCGCGCAGCACGGCCACACGAGCTGCACGGTGCCGCCGTCCGCCGTCACCCAACACTCCGCCTCAGCCGGCTGCGGCAGCACAAAGTTCATGCCGTTGACGCCATAGTAGACCGATTGCATGTGACCCGTCGGTAGCCACCAAGTCGGGCGGAAGCCCTCGGCCGCGCCGATGGAGCGCACCACCGCCGCGGCGCGCGTGCCGGGCGTCCAGTGCACACGTGGCACCGCTATGGGCGGCCGTACCACCCGCCACACCAGCCCGGCGAGCAAGAGGAACACCAGTGGCCACCACCATGCAACGACACCGGCTTGGATGGCGCTCTCCGTTGCACGAATTGCGAGCGGGTAGCCGGCGGCGCAGCCACACCCCAAGGCGAGCCACGCTGGCGCGTGCCCCAGCCGCGCCTGCTCGCACGCGAAAGCATCGGCGTAGTCGGCGTAGCACCAAGCGACGTTGAAGCCGTGCACAATGGCGAGCGCCGCGCCGACGACAAGCTCGAGAAGCCACACGTTCACCGGGAAGCTGCTAACATAGAGGAGAGGCAGGTCGCCTAGCAGGGCGCCATACGCATCGAGCAGCAGCGGCGCGTATAACACCACGGCCACGAACTGCGAGAAGCTCGTGTACGACGTGCCTCGCTCACCGTAGGTGAAGGCACTCTCCGCCACGCTGTAGAGAATCGCGCTCAAGACGCAGCGCAGCTTGAGGGCGGACGAGGACAGCGTCAGCCACGCAAAAACCACGCATGCGATCACTGCGAGGCGTATCGCAAGTGCGATGCCCCCGTACGGGATGCTGTGCACTCGGAGGTGGAGAATGGAGCCTATTTCGTGAGCCCGACTGGAGTCAGCGCTGTTCTGGTAGTCGGGGTCGTGCGGGCCGTATAGCTCGCGTACGAATGGAATCGCAGCGACGAGTCGCGCGCCCTTCTTCTTTTGGAAGAGCGATGGCGCGACGCGCAGAAATAGCGGTTCTGACACGCTGCGCTATCTCGAGTTCAGCCCGACTCGTTCTCGACCCAGGTTCGCTCGTAGTTTCATGGAGAAAATCGTACCGGTAAAAATCGTACCGGTACGCCACAAGCGAGTGCCCAAATGCAGAGACTCGTGTGACTTGACTTGACTTGGCAATCAAGATGCATCTGGATTGCACCGTCGGAAACGGAGCTTCCGCCAGACGTGAGCGAGAGCCTGGACTGGGCCTCGTGCCGCAATGGTGGTCAGGGGCATTCCGTCCCTACTATTGCCGCTGGCGCTCGTGCTGCCAGCACGTGCGGCCTACGTGCCCCCGCCGCTGCTGCGCCGCGTCGCCGTCTCGAGCTGCGAAGCGGCGCGGTGCGCCGGCGCCGCGGCAGTGCTCAACATCTCGCCGAGGGGTGCCGCTGAGGTGCCGCCGAGGGATCCGCGGCCACGGCGCAATGGCGAGCACACAACGCAGCAGCAGACGACGGCGGGTCCTCCAGAGCGCCGCGTCGCGTCAGTACCGCTGCCACCCGCCTCCGACGGCTTCGTCTTCGGCCGCCAGTCGGTCGAGGCGGTGCTGGCGGCGCTGCGCAACGGCTCGATCGTGCTGCTCCTTGAGGACGGGGAGGAGACGACGCGCGCCAGCCTGGTCGCATCGGCAGCGCATGTGAGCACCGAGCAGCTCCAATTCTTGCTCGAGCACACCGTGCGGCTGCAGGCGGCGCTCGAGACCGAGCGCTACCGCACAGTCTACCGCTCACTGCGACGGATCGTGCTCGACAACAACGACCTGTCGCGGCCGGCGATCTCCGTCTCGGCGCGCTGCGGCGGCACGAGCCCACGCAACGCGACGCACGTCGCGCGCGCCGTGCACGCCCTCCTCGCCGACGCCTTGACTGACGGAAGCGAGGAGGAGGAGGCGGAGGCGAAGGCGGAGGCGAAGGCGGAGGCGAAGGCGGAGGCGAGCGCGGCGGCGGCGGCAGCGGCATCGGGGCAGCCGGTGCGGCGAGTCGGACGCGACCCCGCGCGCGAGGTGTGCGCGAGCGTCTCCTCGCTCGTGTGCCCAGGCGCAGTCTCCCTCGGCTCTGTGCGCGAGGGCGGCGTCTTGCGACGCGCGGGCGCCACAGAGGCGTCCGTTGAGCTCGCCAAGCTTGCCGGGTTGCCAGCGGTGGGTCTGCATGCATCGCTGCGCATCCACTCGCGCACGGAGCTCGAGCTGTTCGCGCAGCGCCACCACCTCACCGTCTCATCCACAGCCGACCTCGTCGCCTATGTCCGCTCGAAGCAGCAGCTTGTCGAACGGACAGGGCCGCCCGCGCGCATGCCGACCAAATTTGGAAGGTTCATCGCGCACACGTACCGCTCACGTGTAGACGGCACGGAGCACATAGCGCTCGTCAAGGCGCGGTACGACGACGACGACGCGGCCGCCGACCGCGGCAGCAGCAGCAGCAGCAGCGACAGCAGCAGCGGCAGCAGCAGCGGCAGCAGCGGCAGCAGCGGCAGCAGCAGCAGCGGCGGCGGTGACGCCTTCGGGAGTGACTTGCCAAATATGGCGAGTGACTACCCGCTCATGCCCTTTGCAGGGCGGCCCGAGCGGCCAGTGCTCGTGCGCGTTCACTCGGAATGCTGCACCGGCGATGTCTTCGGATCGCTTCGATGCGATTGCGGAGTGCAGCTCGAGGCCGCCCTGGAGGATATCGAAAGGGATGGCTGGGGCGTGCTCCTCTATCTGCGCGGCCAGGAGGGGCGCGGCATCGGGCTCGGCGCCAAGATGCATGCGTACGCACTGCAGGAGCGTGGCGTCGACACCCTCGATGCCAACCTGCAGCTCGGCTTACCGGCGGATTCGCGCGAGTACGGAACAGGCGCGCAGATCCTCGCAGACCTTGGCATCGGCGACATGCGTCTCATGTCGAACAACCCAAAGAAGTTCGCAGGGCTCACAGGGTATGGCCTCAGGATCGTGGAGCGTGTGCCGAGCCTGACGGCGCCCAATCCGGACAACCTTGAGTATCTGCGCACCAAGCGTCGCCGGATGGGCCACATGATTGAGCTTGATGACGAGGGTGTGCAGATGAGCGATGGTGTGGGAAGTGAGGACGGTGTCGAGGCGTGAGAGAAAGAGAGGACCGGCGTGGCTCGGCAGCTCCAGCTGAGAGCCGAGAGGGCGAGAGTAGAGGTGCAGGGAGAACTGAGGGCAGAACGGAGGGCCAGGTGAGCCAGGTGAGAGAGTCGTTGGCTCCCCGCCGCTCCACCGGGACCGCGTTCGGGTGGTGTATTAACGATGCGCGCTATTCCTGTTGCGGCGTCTACGCGGCGTCACTCGTCAACGTCGCTGAGCCGTGAACGTTCTACGTTGATAACCAGAAACCACGCTGGTGTTACGCTGATCGGCTGATGAAACATGGTCGATCGCGGTGAACTGTGTGTTTCCCCCACGTGGCGATCAATGGTTCGTCCGGAGCTTCCCAGGGACGCGCGGACGCGTCCGAGGAGGCGGACGCGTCCCGCGTCACGTCACACGTGTGACCGCGGCGGACGCTGGGACCCGCACGGTGCACACAGCCGGGACCGGCGCGCGGCGACCGCCGTGAAAACGGTCGCGACCGCCACGGCCGGTCCCCGCGTTCGGCGCGGTTGTTCCCACAGCCACGACCGCGGAAAAAAGCAGCCTCTTCGAAAAACACAGGCCACAGCCGCCGGGCCGGGCAATTCACACTCACGCCCATGGGAGAACGAAGGGCAATGCTGCTGACGACGCTTGCTGCCTCCGCGGCGGCGCGGCACGCGACCGCCACGTGCGACGCGCGCAGCTTCTCCCTCGATTTGGGCAACACCCACTGCCCCACGCTGGCACCAGTCGAGAGCGCGGCCACTGCTGACGCCTGCATGCAGGCTTGTTGCGCGGAAGGAGATGTGTGTGAGACGTGGCAGTTTTGCGAGACCGGAAAGCCATGCGCACACGGCTTCTGGCCTCAGCCTGGCGCCTTTGCAATAGGCCACGACCTTGACGGCTGGCCCAAGAATACGACCATCGACCTGGCACAAACCGCGTGCCAAGCGAATGCTTCCTGCATCGGCCTCACGTACCACTCTAGTGATCGGACCCCATCAAACAAGACCATCCTCCACATCTATCTCAAGAGTTCCGCCGAGGAACCCACCATGCTCGACCCCTCCTGGTCGCGACATGTCAAGGCGGCCGCCGGCTGCTACATAGGCCGCCTCGACGATCTGTGTGCCAATGCCTCGGAGGGATGGCAATCGCACGCGCTGCCGCTCCACTTCATGAACATCAAGTTCACGCACTTTGGCTACCCCAATCAGCCGCGCTTCTTTTACCAATGCCAGGGGCCGGGGTCGGGCATCTTCCCCGGCGGCGACCCGACGCAAGGCGACTGCGACGACAGCGGCAATGCGACGTCCGAAGGCGGCGGCACTGCGACCTACCTCCGCTGCCACGTCGCCCAGCCCTATCCATACTTGGAGCCTCCCAAGATCCAGTGGACACTGCGCCAGGTGCACGACGACGGGTCCTTCGACAGCGTGCTGTGGCTTTCAGTCGTGCGCTCCAAGAGCGGCAATTGGTCCCTCGAGCTCGACGGCGAGACTGAGTACGTTGCGTCAAGCTCGTTCAGCGGAGATGATTTGCTCGTCGACCTGCAAGTGCCGACCAACACTTCCGCGCCGCCGTGGTTTTGGCGGTTGTCATCGAGGGCGCCGCTCGCGGGCCAGGGAGCCACCGTCGGCACCAGGCTCGGCCCCGAACGATGACGAGTGGCGGGCCGATTGTGTCCGGATAGGAAGACCTTCCTAAGTCCGGATCCGCGAAATTAACATGACTAACACGCAGTGCTGACCGTTGCAAATATTTGCGAGATGTATCCGGATAATATGTCTCACGACTTATGCGCCTAAGTCGGCTCTTTTTTTGCTAGATATATCCGGTTTCCAATTATGTATAAATATGTCAAACGTCACTCCGCTCGAGCCACATGCCGGCTGTGGTAAGGCGTCCACCTTCGTGACGCTCGTTACGGGGGCGCGTTACGCGACCGCAGCTTCGTGCCTGCCACAGATGCTCCGCAACGTCGGTTCGCTATGCCCGCTTCTGCTCATCTACAATGATGCCGACACAGCACTACCCATGTCGCAGCTCGAGCAAGCATACGGGGCGAACCAGATGCTGCCCTTGTCGCTTCTCAAGGCTCGCTACAAGTGGCCGCCCCCGCGACCACGAGCGCAGGTGCCCGCAGCAGGCCGGCGCCTCTTTAGCAGCTCAGAGGC
Organism: Chrysochromulina tobinii; assembly: GCA_001275005.1. Classification (NCBI taxonomy): domain Eukaryota; phylum Haptophyta; order Prymnesiales; family Chrysochromulinaceae; genus Chrysochromulina; species Chrysochromulina tobinii. The sequence continues at coordinate 3,202 of JWZX01001797.1, read as the reverse complement.
AAAGAATACCCACCTCAAGCTGTGGCTGTGGGCGCTGCCGACGACGCACCGCGTCGTCTACCTCGACCTCGACATCCTCATCCTACGCAACATTGACGCGCTGCTCGATGTGGTGCCGCCCACACTCCCCGACGGCAGCCCAGGCCTCGGCGCCGTGACGTGCAAGACCAGGTTCGGCGAACGTTTCTTCAACTCTGGCATTTTGGTATTGACGCCGTCTCTGCGCACGCTCGAGCAGCTGCTAGAGCTCAAGCGCTTCGCGTCAGCCCCGTGGAATGGGCAAATTCCACGTCTGGCCGATACATGGCCGGACATTTGCGCGCCGCGCGATGATCCGTTCGCGGCCAAGCGGCTCTTTCCGAACAAGTACGCGTCGCACTCGCTCGCTGCATGCCAGCAACACTACGGGCCTGGGCACACGCTGCGCAAGATGTCCACGGCGTGCGAGAGTAAATACACCGACCAGAGCATACTTAACTCTGTCTTCCACTCGCACGCGAGCCTGCCGCGCGGTTTCAATATGCAAATTGCAGGCGACTTCATGGACGCGAACAGCAGCGCGATCTTCCACTTTGTGGGCGAGCCCAAGCCTTGGAGCCATAGTGCCATGACGGGCCGAGGCAAAGAGCCAGCGCGCCGGAATGCGACCGCGAGGTGGCAGAGGCAGTGCGCCTCAGTGATGGCTAAGTGATGGCATGCGCTCCGGCTTCGTTGAGGAAGAGCAGTCGTTGACACTTGAAAGTCGTTTCATTAGCGTTCTTTTACCTAGCCCTGACTTGACAGATCTTGACTTGACTTGACATAAAAACTCTGTTCAATACAACGCGCAGATAGCGAGTGTGTCGCGCCGCGTATTCAAGCGGTCCGGGTGACAGACTGGACTGGGAGCGCGCTCAGACGATGGAGGACTACAAGCGTTTCTGCTCGGTCGCTACGGCGCAGCCGTTCACCGAGGAGGACCTCGAGCGCAGCGCTCAGGCGCTCATCGCCAAGCTCGAATCGTTTGGGCAGGGCGTCGACGGGAGCGACATCAATGCGGCGATGCCCGCAGCCCTGGCGGCGCGCTCAATCAGATCTCCGAAGAAAATCGCTTCATCATATTTCGAGGCGGAGGACGAATCGCCGCAGCTTCTCGAAGCTGGCGTCAGCCAGGCGAGCAACGGCAGCAACCAGTCCGGGGCGGGCCAGTCGGCGTCGGCGCGGCTCTACGAGCAAGCGCGCGCGAAGCAGTCGGCCAAAGCGGTGGACGACGACGTCAAGGAGAATGGTGTGTACGCGCCCACTATCAATGCTCGCTCCAAAATCCTCACGGGCAAGCGCGAGGGCGCCGTCAGCGATCGGCTGCACGAGGAGGCGATCGAGCGCGAGGCGCGCAGGCAGCGCGCGATCGAGGCGGCACAGGCGCAGAAGGAGGCCGAGGCGCTCGAGGCCGGCGAGGGCGGCGTGCCCAAGATCAACGAGGTGTCCGCGCAGCTCACCGCCGGCCGTGCGGGCGCGGTCGCTGACCGTCTCTTCGATTCCCACAAGGAGCTCAAGCAGAAGCAGGTGGATCGTGCGAAGCTGGCCAAACGCGAAGCGGAGGCGAGCATCGCAGCCACGGACCGCTCTGAGGGACTATGAGTGACTCTGATGGCCTCTCTGAGTGCGTCTGATCGCGTCTGATCGCGTCCGGTGGCAGGTGGCGGCACATCCGATGGTCTCTGAAGGCTCGACACGCATCGCGGCGCTGCTCCCAGGTCGAGAGGCATCCCCCTAACTGCCACTGATTGCCGCTGATTGCCGCTGATTGCCTCGCATCGCGGCGCTGCTCACAGGTCGAGAGGCACCCGTGCAAGACCGGCTGTACGCGTGCGCCGCCGAGCGCCAGCAGAAGATGCTGCTGGCGTCGACCATCCCAGACGAGGATCGTACGCCGGCCATCTCGGACACGTCGCGACGACTGGCGGAGCGCGCCAACGCGGGGCTCTCGCTGCAGGTGCGTCTCATGATGGACATCGGCCTCTAACTGCCTCTGATCGCCTCAAATCAGCCTCTACAGCCTCTGATCACAGCCTCCGATCGCCTCGAATCGCCTCACATGGCATTCCCCACATGGCATTCCCCACATGGCATTCCCCACATACCATTCCCTCTGACCCCAGGAACGGCTGGCCAACAAGGCGGGTCGCAACGCGGGCACCCGTCCTACCCCGACGCCTACCGACCTTCAAGAAGCGACCCACGCGCCCACGATCAACCCGCACTCGGAACGGTTGGCCGTGCAGGCGCAGGCTCGGCAGTGGGCCGAAGGGCACGTGCACATCGCCGTCGAGGACCGTCTGATCGCGCAGGCCGCAAAGCCAAAGGAGGAGGCGCCGCTGCCCGAGATGAAGCCCGTCATCAACCCGATGTCAGAGAAGATCCTCGCCCGGCGAGGTCCGATCGCGCCTCTCGAGGAGCGGCTGCAAGTGCCGGTGAAGCACATTCGCGGGGGCGTGGGCTCGGAGCTCGATGACGTCACCCTCGCACCGAAGCTCTCCGAAGGCACGAGTAAGCTGATTGCGTCTGATTGCGTCTGATTGCGTAGCTAATTAGATGACGTCACCCTCGCACCGAAGCTCTCCGAAGGCACGAGTAAGCTGCTCTGGATTGCGTGATCGCGCCTGAGTGCCCCCCTCATCACAGGTACAAGCTCGTCCAGAAGCAAGAGCGTAATTGCGTCTGATCGCGCCTTGAGTGCCCCCCCTCATCATAGGTAAGCTCGTCCAGAAGCAAGAGCGCAAGGGTTCGATCGCCGAGCGTCTTCTCTCCTGGGGCGAGCAGCACAAGCGTGGGGAAGGCGATGCGTCTCTTGCGGACCGCAAGTACAAGTTCGGCGGGGACGAGCCACCTGCAACAGCGCCGGTGCCGCCTCGACCAAAGCGTGAGACGCGAGAGGCGCGAGGAGGTGTGAGCGTGAACAAGACGGCCGGGATGGTGGCGGCAGAGAAGGTGGCGGCCGAACGTGCGAAGGTCGAGCAGGCCGCCGTCGCCGCTGCTGAGAAGGCTCAGGCGGAGAAGGAGGCGGCGGAGAGGGCGGAGGCGGAGAGGGCGGAGGCGGAGAGGGCGGCGGAGGCCAGGCGGGAAGCGGAGGCGGCGGCAGCGGGCGCCTGTGGGAGCCGACTCGCGAGTGGTACGGGGCCGTTGGCCGTTGGAAGCGCTGCACGCCCGCCACGCAACCCCG
>JWZX01001796.1:0-15673 GCA_001275005.1 Chrysochromulina tobinii | reverse complement strand
CGCCTGCCGATTGGGCATCTTGAAGTTGTCCGGCTGCATCAGGAGCCACTCCACGCATAGCAACCGAATCGCTCCACACAAGAGGACTTGTATGACGATCTCGTCGAGCTCTGTGAGCGCCCGATGCAGCTTTGGCGGCAGCGGTGTACGGCGCACAGCGTCGTCGTCGATGTCGTCGAGGTTGGCGTCATCCCCGTTGTCCGAGGCATTTGGCTGCGTGGGGCCATTGGACGGCCCCGATGAAAATAGCCCACGCGGAGTGAAGGCTAGCACAATCGCCTCGATTATGGAGTTGCCGATCTCGACAATCGGGTTCTTCGTCTCGGCCGCCGCCTCTGCCGGCGCAGCCTCTGCCTGCATTGCCGCTCCGGCCGCCGGCTCCACAACTTCCGTAGGCATGGTGTCGATCGTCTCGGTCCCTGGTTCGGGATCGTTGATGTCTTTGGGTACTGCCTCAGGGCCTGGCTCGACAGCGAGAGGTGAATTCGAGGGCAATTCGAGGGGCAAAAAAGAGCGACTGAAGGGGATGGTGCGCATCCGGATGGGGGACAATCCCAAAGGGCCGTCCAGGTCCTGGATGAATGGCTCGGCTTGTGCGCGAGGCTTGCTCGCGGAGCAGCCGCCCCCTCGGATGCGCACCATCCCCGTCAGTCGCTCTCCTGCCGCCTCCGCCTGCGCCTTCGCCTGCGCCTGCGCCTCCTCTGTCTGAGCTGCTTGGACCGGCACTGCAACGGCGTCGTCATTGTCGTCAAGGTTGGTGTCGCCCCCGTCATCCAAGGCATATGGCCGAGCGGGGCCAAGTGAGTGGCGGTGCGGCTGCGGCGGCGCCAGGTTAGAGGCGGCGGCAGATTTTTGTATGAGCGTAAGCATCTCAACCTGAATGGGCGTTTCTGAGATCGTCGGTTTCGCAGCCGCCTGTACACTGCGTGCGCTCGAAAGCGCGTCCGCGAGTGCGTTCGACGGTCCCGATGAAAACAGCCCACACGGCGTCAAGGCCCGCACAGCCGCGTAAATCGTGGTGTTGATGCCGACCTCGACGATCGGGTTCTTCGTCTCGACCGCCGCCTCTGCCAGCAATATCTGTGCTGCCTCCGTTGTCGCTGCGTCGGCCATATCCATCCCAGATTGTGCTGTGTCTGATCGTTCACCGTGCACACTCGCGTCGAACTTCTCGTCCACCTCAATGTGCACGCCTCGCCGCCATGCCCTCTTGAACACGCCGATGCAGTAGCACAGCGCGACGAGGCGCTCGAAGAAGACGCCCGTGTGGCCCCGGCGACGCGTGGACCCGAGAGCCGCGTGCGTGCGTGTGGGCCCGAGAGGCTTCGAGCAGACCGCCCAGACGAGGGACGCGAGCCTGAGCAGCAACACTAGTGCCCCGTCAAAGCACTCAACCCACTGCAAGGGCACAGCGTCCACATTCGTCCAGAAGGCATTCTCGAAGGGCTCGCCTGCAGTGCCCTCGCTCGCGTTCGTCTGCTCGTACGGGAACGAGTACTTGACGTCGGCGTCCCCGATCTTGCCCTTGATGAAGAACTCCTCATCGAGTGCGACCTCGAAGGCCTTGCGGTCGCCCTCGCGCAGACCGTCGTCGGCCGTAGTCGAGTCACGCCCGGAACGAGTGCACGCAGCACCGGGGCAGATGGCGCGCGGGGCAATGGTGGACTTGCCAGCCTGGGTGCGGTAGGGGTCAATGCCGCCGACCGCGGTGAATGGGCAAGACGCCGAGTTCGAGCATGAGCCGTCGTTGCCGCGCTGCGGTCCGTGCTCGATGATGTTCGCCGTGAGGCGGCCCGCCAGTGGCGTGGCCGCGAGGAACACAATATCACCGTCAAGAGGCGAGTCGGCGGCCCAGATGCAGACGACGGGTTCATGACTGTAGCTGAGGTTGCAGGCGAGCTCCGTGCCCACGATCGCCGACGCATTGGGGCGGGGGCCGCAGTCGGTGCAGTCGGTGCAGTCAGTGCCGAGGGCGCAGTCGGCGAGGTAATCTTCCGTGCCGGCGCCGGCGCCGGCGCCGTCGCCGACGAAGGCGTAGAAGCAGGTCTTGCTGCATGCGAGGTCGCCAAAGCGCCTGCTGCACCCGTTGAGGTAATTCCGGGTGCTGATGCTGTGCACGTAGATGCCGCCAGTGCTCTCGACGCGAATGGACCCAAGGCCGATGCCCGTGGCCGTCATCATGCCCATGGCAACGCACTCGGGTTCGGGGCCCATGGCATCCGAGCGCCCGGCCATGGCGGGGGGTGCGCCAGGGAAGTGCTTCTGCTTCTCCTCGAACTCGACGCTCCAGCTGGTGAGGTTCAAGGGATCACCTGCGATGGTAAACATGGCCGAGGCGACGAGCGCGGGAAACCCACCGAACCCTTTCGAAGCCGCGGCGGCTTGATGAGCCGCTTGGTGAGCCGCTTGGTGAGCAGCGAGGTGGGCGCGCGGCCGTCCGCCCATACTCGCGGCTTTTGGGCCACGAAGTTCGAGGTGTGAAATGGCTGACAAATTCGTGAACATCCTTGTGAAGGATACGGGCAGGTCAGTTGGGTGTGGTGTGCAGCACGCACGCGCGAGCCGAAACCATTCGTGATCTGAGCAACATGTGAGCAAGTGTGAATGGAAGGACGGCAAGGATGGTCAGCCTTATCTTCGAAGCTACCCTCGCCGTCGCCCTGCGGGAGCAGCCGCAACTCTCTTTGGACAGCCTATGTTGGCACAAGTGCTGGGGTCACGGGCTGTGCGATCCGGCCACCGGCCACTGCACGTGCGACCCCGGATACTCGGGCTCAGATTGCCGAGAGGGCCGGTGCCCAAACGGCTGCTCTCACCACGGCAACTGCGTTCATCCGACGGTGCCTCTGCGCGGCGTATCGGCTCCATACAGCCTCACACTGCTAGATTCGATCGAAAATGACGGCAAGCTCTCCACAGCGCCATCGGCTGGAGGCTGCGAGTGCAACAAGGGCTGGACCGGCATCGACTGCAGCCTCGCAGCGTGCGTTGGCGACTGCCATGGGCACGGGACATGCCTGAACGGCACGTGCGCCTGCGAGCCGGGTTACGGCGGTGTGGGGTGCACGCACGCAGTGTGCCACCTCGACTGCCTCAACGGCGGCGTGTGCATGCCGGGCGTTGGCTGCCGCTGCCCGTCAGAGCGGTTTGCGGGCGCGCGATGCGAGCTGGCTCTGAGCGCTGCGGAGAGGCCGGCGCGGCCGCCCCCGCCGCCCGCGTCGCCCCCACCTTCACCGCTCCCGCCGTATAGCATCCGTGCGTACGAGCCTCCGTGCGCGGGCGGTGGCACGTGCTCCGGTCACGGCGTCTGCCTGCGCGGCGGTACCTGCGTCTGCGCCGAGGGCTGGGGTGGCGTCGGGTGCGGCGAGCGTGCGTGCAGCGCAGTGGCGTGCGTGAGCGGGCGCGGCCGGTGCGTGCGCGGCCAATGCCGGTGCCGCTCGCCGTGGCTGCCGCCGCTGTGTGCCTACGGCCGTTGCCCGGCCGACTGCGGTGGCGCGGCGCGAGGCTGGTGTAATGCCACCCGAGCGGCCTGTGTGTGCAAGCCTAGCTTTGGCGGAGTCGATTGCTCGGCGGTGCGCTGCCCGTCGAGCTGCCATGGGCGTGGCCGGTGCGATGCGGCCACTGGAGAATGCGTGTGCGAGCCCCCATGGCGGGGGGTGGCGTGCGATGAGCTTGGCGACTTTGGCACCGATGCGTCGGTGCGTGAGAGGCTGGACTGGCGCACTTGGCTGCTACCGCCGCCGCCGCCGCCGCCGCCGCCGTCGCCGCCGCCGCCGCCGCCGCCGTCGCGATTGCCGCTGCCTGAGCCTTCACCTCCTCCTCCGCCGCCGCCCTCGCCCTCGCCGCCTCCGCCGCCCTCGCCGCCCTCGCCGCCGCCCTCACCCCTGCCAAGCTCTCCGCCGCCCTCGCCGCCAACACCCGGGCTGGTCGAGGTGGGCGACGAGGGGGAGGGCAGCGTGCACGCGGCCGACCCGCTGCGCTGTCCGCTCGGCTGCCACGCCCACGGCCTCTGCCGCCACGGCCAGTGCTTCTGCTCCACCGGCTGGACTGGCGTCGCGTGCCAGCTACCCCTCGCCGCAGCCGCCGTACTCGAGGCGGCGGGCGCGCATGGCGGGCGCGTTCTCGGACGGGAGGACTAGAGGCGAGGTGGGCCGCGCCCCTTTTCACAAAAGGCGCCGCGGGCGTTTTGTCACGTACGTAACAGCGAAGGGAAACAACACGGGAACATCCAAAACGGCCTTTGATTATTTCTTGTCACCGCTACGCGACGCGTAGCTCCTACCGTGCCTGCGCACGCCCCGGTCCGCGCGGTCGCTCGCTGGCCTCGGCCGGGCTGGTGCGCGGATCACACGCCTGCCTCCAATCTCCGCTCATCGAGATCCAATCTCCGCTCCTCGAGATCCTCCTCAAGCCCAAGGACCATCGTCTGCAGCACGTCGTCCACGTTGAAGACGCCACCCGACAGCTGCCAGAGCTCCTGCGAGGATGCATGCGCGTGGATGCATGCGCGGTTAGGGTTAGGGTTAGGGTTAGGGTTAGCAGCTGCCAGAGCTCCTGCGAGGATGCATGTGCAGCACGAGCAGAGGCACCCCGAGGTATTCAGATGGCGACGAAATGATGATGAGATGGTGGTCAGAAATGGTGGTCACAGAAATGGTGATCAGATTGTGATGAGAGGGCATCAGAGGTCATCACGCACATGGATGATGCTGGTCATCAGAGGTCATCAGAGGTCATCAGAGGCCATCAGAGGTCATCAGAGGCCATCAGAGGTCATCAGAGGTCATCACAGGCCATCAGAGGTCATCAGAGGCCATCAGAGGTCATCAGAGGCCATCAGAGGTCATCAGAGTTCATCACGCACCTCGGAGGCAATCAGAGGTCATCAGCGAGGTCATCAGAGGCCATCACGCACCTGGATGATGCGCAGCACGAGCAGCAGGCAGCCGCAGAGCGCCGAAAACAGGACGGACTGCAACTCGAGTATCGAGACCGTCGGTAGGTCGGCGATCCTGTGGGGAAACATGATACCGGTAAGTGCCCGAGCAGCCGGCAGTCGCCATCGGTGGCCATCATCCGCGGCAATCCAAGGCCATCCACGGCAGTCAACGTCAATCAGCAGCCATCAGCTCACTCACCTAGTGGTGCCCGCAGTGCCAGCGCCAAGCAGAGGGAACGCGAAGAGCTCGAGAGCCGCGAGCACGTAGAGCAGCGATAAGCCGAGCACAGGGAACTTGCGCTGTAAGGCGCCCAGCCGTTGGCCACGCGCCTGTCGCAAGTCCCGACATGCAATTTCGGAGGCAATCAGCATGCAAATCGGGGGAAAGGCGTCCACAGCCGTTGGCCACGCGCCTGCCGCAGGTCCCGACATGCAATTTCGGAGGCAATCAGCATGCAAATCGGGGGAAAGGCGTCCACAGCCGTTGGCCACGCGCCTGTCGCAAGTCCCGACATGCAATTTCGGAGGCAATCAGCATGCAAATCGGGGGAAAGGCGTCCACAGCCGTTGGCCACGCGCCTGCCGCAGGTCCCTCACAGTCTCATAGACGACCGAGGGGACGCCAATCGAGGTGAGGCCCAGGATACGTTCAAGAGGGTCGTCCACGGGCTTGGCCGAGAGCCGTTCCACAGGACTGATGTCGAGGCGGCGCAAGTCCTGATGAGGGAGACCATCAGTGCCGATGAGAGGCATTCGGAGGCGATCAGACGCAATCAGACGCAATCAGACTCAATCAGACGCAATCAGACGCAATCAGACCCCATCAGACCCCATCAGATGCAATCACGCACCTGCTCGAAGTACTCCTGCATCGAGTCGAATCAGATGCACTCAGATGCACTCAGATGCACTCAGATAGAGAAAGATGCGCTCACGCACCTCCTCGAGGTACTCCTGCATCGAGTCGAGCGCGGACGGGTACCATGGGCGGGCACGACCCACGAGCGTCAGCTGCTCGAGTAACGACTTGGCAAGGCTGACCTCGTTGTAGAGGGCAAAGTAGATGCTCTCCTGCTGCTGGTAGAGCTCCGCGTACGCATTGCCCGCGAGGATCGCGAACAGCAGGTCGATGACGACGAGAAAGTTTTGGATGAATTGGCCTGTGCTGTTGTCGCTCGCGAGCACGCGCAGCGTCGCCGGGTCGAGCGTCTGGGTCAAGGTGTAGGACAGGCTGTCGAAGTAGAGGAAGCCGGCGAGCGCACTCAAGGCTGACGGAATGCCGATGCGCAAGATCGAAGAGAGCGCCTGCTCGGAGCGTATTTGGGATATCCGGCGCTCCCCTCGCCGCTGCCGCAACTCGGCCTTCCAGCTCCTATCCAACCTTCCAGCTCCTCGACCCGCATCCTTCGACACCACCTTGGGCAGTCGGAACGGCGACGCGGCCCGTTTTACCAACCTGCTGAACCCAGGCGTCTTGATGGCGGTGTCGACGACGGCGCCCGTGCCGATGGCGACCGAGATGACAAGAAAGGTAGAGGCGAGGGATATCAAACCATCTGTCTGGTCGTTGAGCGTCGCTCCGAAGTCAACCCATGCCGACATTTTAGGCACGGCCGCGACACGCGTGTGCTCATGCGCGGTCGTGCGAGGGAATGCGAATGCCGGCCCGCGCCTGCGCATTGCGAGAGTTGACGAAACGCGAGCGCAGTTTTACACTGAATACAATGTAGACAGTCCGTGAGCGTTCACACATCGACCCGTCCTAGGGATCGTTGCACAACAGGGACGCAAACCCACGTTGATTAACAATGATATTAGCGCGCCGCGGACAAGTCCTCCTCGACCGACCATTCAGCGTCCTTCAGCTTCGCGCACTCGTCACTTGCTCACGACATTTTTCGGAGGGGCAGCCCCAGCGCAACCTAGAACTCCGCATGCAAGGAGAACATCAAGTGTCGTTGCTCACGGCCGGAACAGAGGCTGCTCAGTACCAGGAACAGCTTCGCAACGTCGGCAAGCCAGCGGTGACCTTTGCCACCGATGACAGCCAAGCTACCCACGTCTCTGCCAACAAACGACAAGGCAGTGCGGGCATGCTCGCCAAGCTTTATCAGGCCAGCTTGGCGCGTCTCAGCTTTGGTGGGAAACCCTCAGTTCGTGTCGATGAAGACGATTTCGATGAGTCACAGGTTGGTGATTCGTCCTGGCAGTCTTGCAACACCCAAATACCCTCTGAGTTGCTGTGGCGTGCTTGTTGTGTCTGCACAGTTCGAATCTGCTTTCGTTCCTACGAACGGCACACGGGGCGCTAAGGCAACAGGAGCCTAAGAACATCCTGGATGTGCCAAATGCAGATGCACAAAGATGTGCGAAGAGAAGTGGAGGGACGGAGCTCGATAAGTTTAAGTACGACTTCTGTCTTCTCCGTCCGGGTCCGCGGCTGGCGGCTCGCGGGGGGCGGGACCGCGCTCCGCGGCGGTCGGACGTCGCGTGCCCGTGCGCTTAGCGCCGAGGTATAGCGCGCCGGTCAGGGCCAAACCCCGTTGCGACGGTGAGCCGCGGTACGAGTCGACCCTCGACGCTCTATTCGAGTTCGGACCGTCGCGCGTCGGAGTCCTCGGTCCTCGGAATCGTTATTCGTTAACCCTGCGGACGTGATACCGCCGTACTTAGTCCGACCGTATCAATAGTGAACGTCCTCAGTCCACCGCCCACGCGGCCTCCTACGCGGTCTGCGGCATCCATATCTGGCACACTAAGCGCGGTCACACTCCGTCCTATACACCAAAAGGATACACGCCTTTTGCGCGCGTTGCACGCGAACATCTCTCGGCGGCGCATTCTGCGGCGGGCGCACCAGGAGCCTCCGCGAGCCCTTCGCCTTTCGCACTCCGCACGCATCGCGCCTGCCTCTCGGCCGTCGTCGACCTCTCCTCGCCGTCGTCGTCATCATCCGTTCATCAACGAGGACAACGAGGACAGCTCTGTAATTCAGTAGTTCCAATTCTGGAAGGGCGTGCGGCAGAGCGCGAACTCCAAACCCTTCCTTCCGGGCGCATCGTACACCCCAAGCGTGTAGACAATCTTGCGGTTCGTGTCGTAGCACGTGAGCACTGAGGGCTTCCCGTGACCCGCGCGCCCGAGCGGTTGCGGCAGGTCCGCGAGGGCGACGCGGGCAAACGGCTGCACGGGCAACGGTGTGGAGCGCGGCACGAGGAGTGACTCGGCGCGCCCGAGGGCCTTGTCCTTGTAGTCCAGGCACGATACGGCCGTCTGCTTCGTATCCGCCTCTGTGAAAGTCTCCAGCTCGACATTGGGAGGCGCACCTGCACGCCACAAGGGAGGCACTCAGCATGCAATGAGGGGAGGCACTCCACATGCAATGAGGGAGGCACTCAGCATGCAATGAGGCACTCAGCATGCAATGAGGCACTCAGCATGCAATGAGGGGAGGCACTCAGCATGCAATTAGGGATGCACTCAGCATGCAAACCAGGGAGGCACTCCGACATGCAATGAGGGAGGCACTCAGCATGCAAATCAGGGAGGCACTCAGCATGCAATGAGGGAGGCACTCAGCATGCGATGAGGGGAGGCACTCAGCATGCAATTAGGGATTGGGCGGCGAACCGAAGCGTTCGCCGAGAGCAGTCATCAGGTCACTGAGGGTGAAGGTAGCGCAGTCGACGGTGAGGCTGAAGTCGAGACGCGCCTCGTCGCTCACGCAGTGCGGCTGCCCGCAGTGCTTGCACTTGAAGCCGACGAGGGCTTTATGGGCACCGTCGACCTGTGTGCCGCCCACGAGGGGCGAGGGCGAGGTGAGCAGGCCTTGCTGCTCCGCGAGCTCCGCGAGCTGCTGCCGGAAGGACTGGTTGGTGAGCACAAAGGGGCGGCGCTGGAAGAGTCGGCGCACCACGTTCGGCAGCGGCGTCAGCTCGAAGAGGAGCGTGAGTGCCACCGCGAGTGCCACCGAACGGTTGCGGCCCGCGTTGCAGTGCAGCAGCACCTTCCCCTTTGGTGCGTCCCGGCCCTTCGCGAGCGTGCTCGACTCGAGCACCGGGCCCACAAACTGCAGCAGTGGCTCCAGGTGCCGTTTGAGGATCGGGTAGCCCTCCGCGTCGTTGGCGCGCAGCGCCAGGTACTCAATGCCCACCTCCTCGAACTCGTTGACGGGCCCGCTGCAGTCACCGGCCGCGCAGTTGACGACGTGCGTGATGCCGAGCCGACGCAGCATCGGTACCATGGTCGCATGCCGCACAGAGCCGACGAGTATCTGCCGGCCCACAGGCGTCGGCAGGTAGTCTGGCTCTTGGAAGCAGTACTCGCCCACGAAGGCGAATGCATTGGTCGGAAGGCCGGGCAGTCCGTGGCCGGGCAATCCGTGGCCCGTCGAGGGAGTGATCGAGGGCGCGCGACCGGCGATGTACGAACCCGAGTGCGATTGGGACATCGGGATGCTGGGCATCCCTCTCAGAAGAGGCGGCGTGGCGACGAAGAGACCGGACGGAGGCCGAGAGCGTCCGATTTGGACGAAAGCTCGCTTCTCGGCAATTCGAGACTGAAATGCACACCGTGAATTGAAAGCTGTTCTCAACAAAACACACTATTAGAACGCACGTTGCAGGCACGTTGTGGGAATTTTCATGTGCTCGATACGACGCCGTCGCGTGTGCACATCAATCGTCCTCCGACGCAAAGCACCTCTTTTGCAGCTTACGTCGCGCGATCATGGACACGTTCGTCGACATGTACCACACCTTGCGCGACATGCGTCAGCGGCAGATGGCGCATCAGGTGCTCAACCTCGCAATGATCGTCTGCTCGGCGCTCATGATCTGGAAGAGCCTGATGGTGGTGACGTCGTCCGAGAGCCCGGTGGTCGTCGTGCTCAGCGGCAGCATGGAGCCCGCCTTCCACAGAGGCGACATTTTATTCCTGCACATGGGTTTCACGCCCTTCCGTGCGGGCGACATCGTCGTCTTCAAGGTAGCCGACCGCGAGATCCCCATCGTGCACCGCGTGATCAAAGTGCACGAGAAGCCCGATGGCAGGGTGGACATGCTCACAAAGGGCGACAACAACGCGGTCGACGACCGAGGGCTATACTCGGCGAGCCAAAAATGGATCAACAAGGAGCACGTGATAGGGCGCGCGAAGGGCTACCTGCCCTACATTGGCATGGTGACCATCATCATGAACGACTACCCGATCGTCAAGTACATACTGGTGGGACTGATGGGGCTCTTTGTACTCACTACGAAAGAATAGCACGCGGGCGCGCCCCGCCCTCAGACGCTCTCCTGTACAGATTTGGCATGTATGCGCATACATACGTATTTGTGTGACACGGCCCGCGCCACGGGACTGTGCGGGCGCCCGCGCGCTCGCCGCGCCCCCGCGTCTGCTGCAGAGTGCACAGTGCTACTAACACTTGCCTGCTGCGCGCCGCGCGAAAGAGGGGCGTGGGGCGTCATATAAATGAATGTTGACGCCCGCCCGGCGCCCATACTCTTGTTTAATAAACATTACCTCAGACCGCGAGGACGTAAGCGGTCGTAACCGCCGCGTGCGGGGACGGAGCGATCGCTTCAAGAGAACCATCGAACGGCGAACGCGCGCGTCCGAACGCGGCAGCTGCGCACATTTTTATATCGTTTGGCATCGTTTGAGTAGCTCTGCCAGTTGTCGCAGAGCCGGCCATCTCCGCGAGGGTATTGCGCGCGGCGGGCCCGCGGCCACCGAGCCGCTCAGCGACGATCTCTCGTCTCAGCGGCGGCGGCGACGGCCTCGAGGCGGTTGACTAGCTTGGCGAGGTCGTCCACCATCCATGCGGCCATCGCGTCCGAAGTCGGCGAGGCCGGTGACGGCGCGTGCCGGCTCGGTGGCAGCAGCTGATCGTGCAGCACCATATTAGGCAACAGTGTGAGCCCCGGTTGCCTAATATGGGCATGGCTCTCGAGTTTCTCGATGAGCTGCTCGAGACTCTCTAAGGCCGCGTGCTCATGACGGCGCTCTTCCCGGGCACCGCCCTGCCTAATATGGGCGTGCTCGGTACAGCGCTCAAGGAGGTCGACAAGGGAGCCTAGGTGGGCGGCGACCTCCTCTTGCGTGCACGTGCTCGTGAGCGTCGTGAGCGCGCCCATATTAGGCAGGTCTGTGCCCATATTAGGCAGGTCGGTGCCCGGGAAGAGCTTGGCCAGTCGCGTCGCGATGACGCCCAGACCACTGATGAAGGGCGCCGTCGGCGCGATGACCATATTAGGGATGGCCATCCCTGCCGTCGCCGCCTGCGGCGTCAGGCGACCAGGCGTGCTCTTGAGCACCTCGCCATGCCGTGCGTGATCCGCCCGGAGATCGTCGAGATATGAGCCGTGCCGACACAGCGCTCGCAGGGCTGGAGGCAACTCCTCCAAATGCGAATCGTGGCTCAGCTTCGCCGGAGGCGCGGCTGGCGGCGCGCTGGGAGTGGCCGTTACTCCTCCCAACGGCACCGTCGCGACCACCTGTGGGGAAGGAAGGATGCCGCGCCGTGGTGAGCACTTGCATGCAAGGCGAGTCCATGGAAGCTGCGTACCGTCGCGAGCACAGGAGTGGCCGTTACCAACGGTCCAGGAGTGGCCGGCGGCGCAGGCGGAGCGGCCGTTGGTTCAGGCATTGCGGCCGGCGTGGCCGGCGCAGTGCGCACGGCTGGCCGCTCTGGCCGCGCCGACGAGGGCGACGACTTTGGTGCCGGCGAGTCCTCCTCGGGCTTCATCAGCTTGCCAGTGAGCGCGGCCGGCGATGACGGCACGGCGCTGCCCGCGGGGCGCTCGCCCTTGGCGGCCATCTCGAGGTGGCTCATCCACTCGACGGCCTCTGCTTTGGTGCTGGCCTTGAACTTGGCTGTCGTCTGCTGGCCCTCGACCTCGGTGACCACCTGCAGCTTTTCGTCCGCGCTCGAGAGGGTCGCTCCAGTGAGAGGAAGCCGCGCTCCCTTGAGTGTTTGCACATCCATGGCCTCGTACATGGAGAGCATCGGCACGCCGCTGGCATCAAAGTGGAGCACGCAGAAGCGCTTGTGAAATGTCGAGGCGAGGATGCCAGCACCCACCTTGTTGAGCCAGCCACGAAAGATGATTTGACCCGTGGGACTCTCGTCGACCTTTGTCTTGGCACCGCCGCTGAGACGGCGAATGCGCTCCTTGATCGACGGCATCTTGCGCCGACGTATGGGCGCCGACGCCGATTTTTCCGGATTAAAGGCCGCGCGGATAGGCCGCGCGAAAAAGTTCGACAAAGTGCTAAACAAATCATCTTTTCCCCCAAAACACACCAAGTTTCAAGACAATTGCGCGCGCTCGCGTCGAACTTTCAGTGGTGCGGAATTCAGGGATTCATGATGGCAGCGCCTTTGGTCATCGTGTTCCTCGCGAGCTTCCCCGCCTTTCCGAAGGTGGACCCTCATGAGGAGCATTCGCTCACCTTGATCGAACCGGCCGACGGCGCCATCATCCTCGCGGGCGCTGCCAACTCGGCGAACTTCACGCTGCGCTACTATCTCTCCGCGGGTAGCGTCGCCCGGCTGTGCTTGGAGCTGAAGCGTGCACCGCTGCGCTACTATCGCGGGCCGATGCTGGAGCGTGATCCCGCCTCCTTTGCGGCGTACGCCAAGGGCTGCTACGCGCCAGGCACCCCCGTGACGCTGCAAAACTTGGGTCTGGGCAGCTACCTGCTCGCGGCCTCGGCTGAGAGCTCGGCCGGCGCGACGCTCGGCAAAGCGTACGCGGCGTTCGCGATCGCCCCGCCATTCGCGCTGCCGCCTTCCGCAGCCGACCCCGACCCCGACCTACCTGCCAGCTTTGTGCCGACGTATGAATGGGCCGCTGTCGGCGCGACGCAGTCGATCCCTTCGGGGCTCGAGGTACGGATGCAGTTGCACGAGAGCCACGCAAAGGGCGAGGCGAGCGCCGCCGACGACGACGATGCCGCCGCCGACCCGCCTCGGTACGCGCGCATCCCGCCCATATGGAGGTTGCAGATCTACGCAGGCGTGGGCGTCGGCTTCGTACGTCTCGATGTTAAACGCCACATGAGCCTCACGGAGGTGGAGGTGGGCCTTCGAAGGGCGCTGCCGATGAGCCACGGCGAGCTGCTAAAGGTCAAGTGCGCTCCTCGCGTTCAGCTCTGGAGTGGCGCAGCAGAGCGGCTCGACGGCACACGAACAGTGGAGCAAGCAGACCTGTTCACGCGTCGAAGCACCCTGGCTGTGAAGCTGATGCCTTGCTCGGAGAGCGAGGAGAGCGAGGCGCGTGCACAGGCGGCCAGAGATGAGGAGGTCAAGGCAGCGAGGCGGGTGCAGCAGCAGCAGCAGCAGCAGCAGCAGCAGCAGCAGCAGCAGCAGCAGCAGGCGGCCGCGGCGGCGTTTGCATGCGAGGCGCGGCGGCGTTTGCATGCGAGGCACAGCGCAGGATTGACGAAGCCGCCGCCGCTACCTCGAGCTACCCTTGCCACCACCTCCAGATCCGCCGGGACGGCCGCCGCCACCGCAGCAGCCACCATTTCACCACGTAGGTGCACCCTCCACCCAACCCCGACTCCAACGCGCCATCGGGCGCCTCCTACCGACCAGATGTCGCCTACCGCCCGCACTGCCCGCCCTGACCCCACATTTTCACGCCTACTGCGCAGACTCCAACTACGTAGCTCTCGTTCAAGAACGAGCCTCTGGTGTGGTGTGCAATGTGCAGGTGCGCGATCTACGGTCGTGCGGTTCTGATGCGCCGCGGCTCGGCCTGCGTGCTTGCAGCCTTGCCATCGAATGGCCGCTTGCCGCAACGCCCGAGCCCCTCCGTTGCCTCCACCGGAATCGCAGGTTGCACGTCGGCATGCGATCTGACCGAGGCGGGCACAGCTGAATATGTGCCGTGTGGTCAGGTGTGATCGATTGCCGTTCGAACGCGCCCGAGAT
The DNA here is from genome assembly GCA_001275005.1 of Chrysochromulina tobinii. Classification (NCBI taxonomy): domain Eukaryota; phylum Haptophyta; order Prymnesiales; family Chrysochromulinaceae; genus Chrysochromulina; species Chrysochromulina tobinii. The sequence continues at coordinate 1,787 of JWZX01001796.1, read as the reverse complement.
CGCCCTCGGGCGGCCTCTCCTCGTTGAGAATCGGCCTTGTGATGCACGCGCTGTGCCTGAGCCCTCAGTAGGGAAAAAAAGTCATACCTTCGGAGGTTGGTAGCTCATGTTTGATGCATGCCCTGTGCATCCCAAGGGTACCATGGTGATCCCCATGCTCTGGAGAATCAGTGGGTATGTTGTTTGCATGCTGGTTGTCAAAAACCAAAAACTCCATATTCCCCCTTAGCCGGATGATCGCGGGGGATGCGTGTACGAATTTGGCGGATTCCGGTTTCCGCAATTCCGCTTTCCGGATTCCGCTGAGGCGGGAACCGATCGATGCGCCCCTTACCATTTTGGTTTTTGCGGAGCGCCCACCACGCATCCCTGATCCGAGGTCGATCTCCGCGATGCCGCGGTACCGACAGACAATCGTCGACTACACGCACTTCTATAACGACTGAATTAGGGGGCCAGGGGCCAAGGGCTGGTGTTCCCTGTTCCCATGTCCATCCCCGCGGCGCATTCACAACGCTGTATAGAGTTTATTTCAAAAAATCTAGTTCACTAGTAACGCGCACGAGTGTCACGCGGTCTCTATAACACGACACACGGAACCGACGTACTCCGCACTGCATTCCCACCCCTTTCCAGTCCGGACAAATGGGAAGCGGGGCTCCTCTCCGATTCTCCTTCCCTTTTTGGCAGTAGAATCTAGCCAGTGTGTATGTGCGCAGTGCGCTCCTCGCGGTGCATCTCGCATCAGTTGAATCAAAAACTGCTCGTCGCAAACCATGCTCCCCGGCTCGATCTTCGCGACCGAGGGCGCGCGTGCCATGGGAGATGCGGGGCGCATGCCGCACGGCCACAAAGAGGTCGCCGGCCTCCAGATCGCTTATGTTGCGCGCGATGCCCTAACTGCCCATCTGCGGTGCCCAGTGTTCGGTAGGATTACCACCCTCAACCGCAAGAAGGGCGGTGGGAAGGCCGAGCGCGGAGCTGCGCTGGTCCACAACATTTTCCACGTGCCCGAACGTCCCGACATCATGGCCCTCGCGATCACGTGGCTGGTTGGCAAGGACGAGCTCCCAAAGTACTACCCGTTCCCTCAATTTCCTCAAGGCGACCCGGCGTTCACCGACAAGGCCTACAAAGCCATGGCCAGCCACGAGTGCATACTCGACACGACGTGGCGCGAACTGAGCGCCTTCTCTACCTTCGAGCCCTCCATCAAGGTGTTTCGTAGTACGAGCGCGGAGAGCTAGCTCGTTGCGCAGGATGTGGATCTGCTTGTTCACCATGGCCTCCGTGAGCGGCTCCTTGATCGCGCGCAGCTCGTGGGTCTCATCGAGCATGAGGTTCAGTCCGCGCACGCTGGAGCGCCCGTCCAGGTGACCTGCAAAATACGCCCGATCACGCAAGCAAGTTATCGGGCGAATCACTTGCGAGCGCGGGACTTCATGCTCGCGCGTCGTCAGCACGAGGTCGTAGGACGCGAGGGCCCACGCCTCGTGGACGCGCGGCGCGTTGACCTCGTCAATGCGCTTCTCGAGCTGCTGGGCGGTGAGCAGCTCCCGAACCAGCACGGCCTGCGCGCGTGTTCGCAGGTTGTCAGCACAAGATGCGCGAGTTGTGGGGGGCACCACGCGCACGGCGGAGGAGCAGCAGCGGAGAGCGGACGCGCACGGCCGACGTACCTATGGACGTCGAGGACGTATCGAGGACGAGGATGCTGAGGATGAGGAGGATGCAGCGGATCTCGATCGCGAGGTCGACGAGGCCATGCGTGCGCCTCCTGACGAGCG
>JWZX01001795.1:0-16634 GCA_001275005.1 Chrysochromulina tobinii | reverse complement strand
TGGCCGCGGCGGTGGTGGCGAGGGACGTGGACCGGGTGGCAGCGGGTGCGGTGGCGTTGGCGAGGGCGGTGGCGGCGGCGAGGGTCGCGGCGGCGGGGATGGCCGCGGCGGTGGTGGTGAGGGCGGTGGTGGCAACAAGGGTGACAGCGGCGGTCTTGGTGCATGTGGCGGTCGTGGTAGGCGCCACCATGGTGGTGGCCGCGACGGCAGTGGAGGCGGTGGCGGTGGCGGCGGAGAAGGAGGAGGCGGCGCGGGCGCGAGAGGCATCGGAGGTAGCGGAGATGGCGATGGCGCTGCCGCTGGCGGTGGAGGCTGCCGCGGCAGCGGTGGCAGCGGTGGCAGCCGCGGCGACGGCTGCAGTGGCGGGTTGGGCGGCGTCTGTGGAGGCCGAGGTAGCGCGTGCAGAGCGAACGGGAGCGTGCACCCCGCCTGCGGGCGGCCATTGGCCGTACACACGTCTGGTGGCTCGCCGCGGCAATTCACACCCACGAGTGGGGAACGGCAGCCACCGCCTGCAGTGCGGCAAGCAGTGTCCATGCAGACGCCGCCGCCTGTCGGAGGTGACCACTGGCAGGGCACAAAATCGTCCGGGTCGCTGTTGCGCCGACCGCAGGGTGTGTTCAGGGCGCGTAGGATGGCGGCGGAATCGGCCAAGTGGCGGTGAGCAGCCGACGAGGAGAAGAAAGCCGACAGACCCATCATACCTGTGGAATCCTCCAAATTTCGTGGCAAAATTCCACAAAGTGAAAAGAGCCCCGAAGGCGTTCAGATTCTGATCCGACTTTTTCTAGCAGCCCTAACTCCGGAATTTCTTGTGAAATATGTCCTATTTATTCCTTTTTAGGGCAGTTCTCCCTTTTTGGCATGAGCGCGTGTCGCCCAATGCAGTCGCCCATTACCTAAGGTCAAATGCTGCTCACGTCGATAGCCCGTCAACAAGCGCCTTCGTCACCGCCGACGCTCGAAGATCTGGCGTACGCAGCAGGCACGGACAAGTCGCATGACGACCACAAGTATGTTGACACGTACGCTGCGCTCTTCGACCCGATCAGGCACGCTGTGCGCAACGTTACTGAAGTTGGGATCGCGGCAGGCCAATCATTGCAGATGTGGCACTCGTACTTCCCGAACGCACTCATCTGGGGGCTTGATATCGCGATACGGCCGTCTGCCGTGACGCGGACTCGAAACCTTTCGCGTGTCTCCATGCGTCGCTGCAACTCGCAAAATCCGAGTAGCGTGATGAGACTTGGCTGGAGCCTGCGTAGCATGGATCTCATCATCGACGACGGTGACCACAAGCCTCGCAGCAATGAGGCAACTCTTCTACTGCTGTGGCCATACGTGCGTGAGGGCGGCTACTACGTAACGGAGGACGTAGCAACCGGCGCGAATGCGGACGGGCGCTACGACGGGATAGACCACACTCGCCGCATCGGGACAGCGCCAGCAGGATTCAATTCGCTCGTGCACAATGTCACAGGTTGGCGTTCGCCCGGCATGCAGCGCATCCTTGATGAGCACGATAGCTTCTTCGTTGATTCGTCGGTGGGTCATCGCGCCTACGACGCTTACCACAAACGGCTCAGCCGCTATTATGGCGTGCATGCAGTCCCGAAACAATGGCTTGGAGTCGATACCCTCAATCACCAGTCGCATTTGCTCGTCATCCGGAGGCGTGTGCACCCGCGCACTCGTCCTGTGCTGATGCACGCGGGCACGACGGCAATGAAGGGGGTGTTGGCAGCTTCGGCGGCGACACATGGTGGGTTTCCGGCTACGTAACGTCATTGTGACGCGTGTGAATGAAGGAACAGTACTAGTATGAAGGAATCCACACGTTCTAGAGACCCTTGTCTAGAGACACAGTACAAGTTGTACATGTACAGTACAAGTGCATACTCGAGCGGAGAATCGGAACAAGTAGACGGCGTGTGGTGAGCGCGCGCGCGGACTGCTGACCCTGTTCACAGTCCGCGCGTGGATCTCTGACCTCTCATCCCCCCGCACACAGTGACTGCATTCTTCGCGAGGGCCCATGCTGCGTTGCGTCCGAGCTCGTTCAATGGCGACTCATCGTACAAAAACATACCATGTGTCCGAAGACACAGTGCAGAGATACCAGCGCGATGGTGCTGTCGTGCTGCGTGACGTGCTCAATGCAGATGAGCTGACGGTCCTGCGGGAAGCAATAGACTGGAACCTTGCGAACCCGGGACCACTCGCCGGTGTGGCGAGCCGAACGTCTGACCCAGGGCGATTCTTCGAGGACTTCTGCAACTGGCAACGCATAGCTGGGTACCAGCGCCTGGCTTTCAGCTCTGCGTTGCCCGGAGTGGCCGCGCGCCTCATGCAGAGCAAGACTTGCCGTTTGCATCACGATCACATGCTGGTCAAGGAGGCGCGGACGGCGCAATCGACGCCGTGGCACCAGGACCAGCCGTATTACAACATTAGTGGGCGCCAGAATGTCTCCTTTTGGATGCCAGTCGACCCGGTGCCGCGCGAGTCGACTCTTGAGTTCGTTGCGGGCTCTCACGCAGATGGCGTGTGGTACATGCCTAAGTCTTTCTTGACTGAGGAGTCAAAATGGTTTCCGGCCGGCTCCCTGGCCGAAGTGCCCGACGTCAAGCGCGAAAACCCCAAGGTGCTTGGCTGGGCGCTTCAACCAGGCGACGCCATCGCTTTCCACATGCTCACGCTGCACGGCAGCGCAGGAACGACGGCGTTGCGGCGAGCGTTTTCGATCCGGATGATTGGTGACGACGTGCGCCATGCGCCGCGGCCGTGGCGTACCTCGCCTCAGTTTGATGGCCTGGCGGAGTCTCTTGCCGAAGGGGCAGTTATGGAACATCCGCTCTTCCCTCTTGTGTATGATGAGAGCAGAGAGTCGTCTCACGTCTCGTCTCGGTGACATGTATGTTGATTGTTGTCCCTCCCGCGAGTATCTCCGTCAGAGTCCGGTCTGAGTCTCTCGAGAACAGTGCGAGTTCCGGTCCTGATGATACTTGATAGACCCCTTACTTACTACTTTCTTCTTACATCAGAGAGGGCAGTTCCAGCGCGTACGTACGACACCGAAAAGCACGCCCTCTCGCTCTCCGCTCGGGCAAGTCCTGCCCGTGCACGCACGACGTTTCCTTTGATTCCGTGTTCCGGATCGGATCGTCAGAATCACGAGCGAAATGTCGACATGAGCCGGCATTTCTGGTTGAGGACAAGATTGCCGTCACTTGTCACCAGGCCCTCATGGCGAAAGCGCTCACGAAACGCGTTCTTCATCTCTTCGACCTCGGCCGCGTTCGGACAGGCCGCCAGCCGCGGCAGCACCGCCACCGGTCCCTTGTGCCACCACGTCTCCGCCTTCGAGCCGCGTATGGCGCCAAGATTGAGTGGCAAACCAATGACCGTATTGTGGCCCACGGAAGCGCTCAACCCGGCGCCATGCCACAGTGGATCCATCTTCCCACCGCCATACGTGAGTTGCTCGGTGGGCGGTGGCCACGGCCTGCCGGTCAGATCCTCCATTGTCTTGAGACACGCCTCGATGAGTGGCGCGTCATCCCAGATCGTTGCGACGCAATGGCCTCCTGGCTTGAGCACACGCGCTATTCCGCTGAGCACGGCAGGCAGCGAGTCGTTGACAAGGTAGAGCCCGAGGCACACGGTGACGACGTCCACGGAAGACGACGCCACCGACGAGAGATCTGTCATGTCAAGAGCTGCAACCTGGACTCGACTGCGCAGGCCGCGACTCTTGATTCTCTCTTGAGCAGCATCGCGCATCGCGGGCGACGAGTCGCTCGCTGTGACACGCGCGGACGGAAATCGCGCTGCCAGGCTGCACGCGGGCTCGCCCGGGCCCGAAGCCAGGTCAAGGATGACGCCGGGTGAGCTCGTTAGCGTCGCGACGTGATTGACCATCAGATCCCAGATGGGTGAGGACACGTCAACGCTCGGCGCGGTGCCAGAGAGCCAGCTTTTTGTTGCTCTGGTACCCTGGGCAGTTTCCTTCGCGGCTTTGCATTTGCTTTTCTTGGGAGGCAGGGAGGCGTCGGCAGGGGCTGCAGAAGCAACTGGAGGCCATGTGAAGTGCCAACTCGTGTTGCCTCGCATGTCCGCCTGGAGGACCAGGCCAGCTCGTGTGACCAGGATGTGTCGATCGTAATCGTCGCTCTCGCTTGATGCACTCGTGGCGGTGACAGCCTCCAACATGGTGTCAATCGCGGACCTCGGGCGGTAAAATTTCCGGAAAAAACTCCGGTGTGAAGTCACGATCGTGTATCTGACCTTTTCGGAAAATGTAAGTGGATCGTTTCTTGCTGACCTTTTCGCGAAAAGGGTCTTCACAATATTGAAACTTCTCAGGACCACGAGAGGACCATGCGAGCGTCGGCACCAGACCGAATTCAGCAGCTCGCAAGTAGGCTGCACCAGCTGTACACGGTTCCGCCACCTGCACCGGATGTTTCGGCCCAAGAGCCGCAAACTGTTGCGGACGATTCGCGCTTCTCGCGCCGCGCCACCATTGAGGAGCGGTTGGTGCAGATGCACACGGCAGAGCAGGCTCGACTGCGAGACCGCACGCGGCTTGAGGATGAGCGCGCCGAGCTCGAGGAGGAGGTTCGGCGCGCGCCTCGCGACTTCCAGTTCGTCGAGGAGGAGGCGGCGCTCGACCTCTCGCACGAGCGCAGCATGCGCAAGGAAGTGGAGGCGCGGCTGCTAAGGCACATTGATGAGCGATTCTCGGCCGTGCAGCGGCAGCTCGCGCGGGAGAAGCGTGAGCGCGAGGAGGCCGAGGAGCGCTTCGCGAGCGAGCTGGGCGAGACCTTCGCCAAGATCGTCGAGGGCATTGAGGAGGAGCGATACGAACGGCAGCGTCGCTTCGACGACCTGACCGCTCGGCATGCATCGGAGATGCGGCGGCTGCACGATGAGCTCGCCCGCGAGCGTGAGCTGCGCGCCAAGGCGGCGGCGGAGATGGTGCACCTGCTCGAGCAGCTCTCGAGCTCCGTCCGGAGCGAGCTTACGATCGAGAAGCAGGGGCGGCAGGGCACCGAGGCGACCGTCATGAGGCTGCTCGAGGAGGCGCTGGGCCGGCGGCACGGGCAGCAGCTGTCTGGACGTGGAGGGCACCTGTGAGAGACTTGAGCGTATGGCATCGGGTGTGCTGCGTGTTGGTGTTCATAAGGCATACACCCATGATGGGTACTCTTTCTCACGGTACGTCCGGCTCGCCGCGGGAGGCGGGACGTATAATATTCGTGTAATCCCGGGCCCGCTACTAATGCGGATTGGCCGTATGGCGGACTCCGACTGTCTCGTGTCTCCTCTCCGTCGCCGATAATGTCCCGGCGCTCCCGCCTCCCCCCGCCTCCCCTGGAACCGGGTCGCGGTGAACCACACGCCTAGCCCGCAGGTCTTGCGGACCTGGGATTCGTATTGACTTCCCGTGCATCTCCATCTCCTCGCTCCTCGGGATGCTCCCACACGGCCATTGCTTGGCCTTCGAGCTCTGTGATCGCCAGCTCAACGCGTGTCACCCACGCCTCCTCCTCTGCAGCCGCCGCCGCCGCCTCACGCATCTCCGCCTCCTCCTCGGCAGCATTGGCGGCGGCCGCCGCCGCCACTGCGCCCTCGGTCTCCGAGCTGGTCGCACCTCGAGCCCCAGGCGCTACCTTCCACCCGTCATCGCCATGGAAGGCGAGGCAGCGCAGCAGCCTCATCACCGACGCCTCAAAGAGCGGGAGCATCGCTTCGATGGCCTCTGTGGGGATCTCCTCGGGCCCGGCTTCGGGGGGGACCTCGTCAGAAGCCTCGGCCGGAGGCGCCGTCGTTGGCGCGGCTTCGGAGGAGAGCTCGTGAGAAGACTCGGTGGTAGATGCCTCGGCCGTAGGCGCCGTCATGGGCGCTAAACTCGGCGCTATCGTGGGCGCTGCGCTCGACGCCGTCGCGGGCGCCGCCGTGGGTGCTTTCGCAGCCCGGAGTGCTGCGTAGACGTATCGAGGCATATAGATACCAGGGAGCTGCGGAAGAGGTGGCGGCGGAGGTTGTGGGGAAGCATCGACCTCGTCGGAGCTTGCCATCGGCATTCCATGCTCACCAAACCACCCGAAGAGGATGTTCAGCTCATCGGCTCGAGTTTGTCGGCGCTCGGCCGTGGATGCGGCTGCGATTTCATCTGTAGCGTCCTCGTCTTCCGTGGTGGCCCCTGTGCCTAAGGATTCCGCGCCGCCGCCTCGGCCACCCTTCGGAGCGACTGTCGCCGCCGCGCCACACTCGGCGCCGTCGCGGGCACCATCACGCGCGCCGTTTCGAGCGCCACCCTTCGGAGCGACTGTCGCCGCCGCGCCACACTCGGCGCCGTCGCGGGCACCATCGCGCGCGCCGTTTCGGGCGCCACCCATTGGAGCGACTGCCGCCGCCGCGCACCGCTCGAGGCGCGCGCGCAGGTCGGGAGTCGACTGCTCTCCCGCCGCAAGCAATTCCGCAACGTCGATGGCTAAGTCGGGCGCGGAGCACGTGCGGTGTGTCTCGAGGCACAAGCACAACCACGCGCACAGGGGATCGTCGAGCGCCGCCTCGTGCGTCGTAGCAAGCACCGAACGCAGTAGCTCGTACGCGTGCTCGTCCACGATGGCATGCGCAAATTCAGCGATGCTCGCGTCCAGCTCGTGCGGAGGAACCGATTGCTGTTGCTGCTTGCTGTTGCTACTCAACCTCGAGTACAGCTTTTTGACTTGGCGCAACAGCCGACGGGCAAACTTGTCGAGAGCGCCGCGCCGCGCGAGCCGCAGCCAAGGCTCCCAAATCAGTGGCGCGAACGAACGCACCACAAGCTCAAAGTCCTTGGTGCCTAACTCGGCAATCACCTGACGGCAGTCCGCAGCGAGCTGTGCGGCGGCGAGTGCTCGCCAAGTGTGCTCGAGCACGCGAGGCCAGTCCGCGCGCGTGCCGCTCGCGCCGTGTTGGGCGCCCTGGCCACGCGATCCCCAGTCGCCGCCACGCGGAGCCGAGGCGGCCGCGGAGATTGCGATCTCAGCCTCAAGGGCGTCGATGAGCCTCAGAGGCACGGCCGCATGGCGCAGCATCGCAAAGAGTGCTTCCTTGCTGAATCTGCCGCTCGGTCCGCCGCCGTTGCCGCCGTGGCCGCCGTGGCCGCCGGTGTCGCCATTGCCGCCATTGCCGCCATGGCCGCGCGGGCTCGTGTCAAAAAAGCGCCGATCGGAGAGGAGCCCGTGTTCCTCCCTATGGCGGTCGAGCCACCGTACGCACTCGCGGTGCGCGGGAGGAAGCGCACGGAGGGCAAGCCGGCGTGCCTCCTTGGCGCGCATGCATTCAGGGGACATGGAGGCGAGCAGCTGCGCGAGATTGCCCGCGTCGAAGTAGCCGGGTGCGGAGAGTGGCTTGCCGAGCATCAGGGTGATCGTCTGCTGCGTCACCCAACGCGTTGCTCGCTCCGAGTTGATCAACACGAGCAGGGCGCTCAGGGGGATGAGCCTCAGCATGATCTGCGCACAAGTCACGCGAGTCGATCCAAATGGTGAGAGCTCCATGAGTGACCAGTACGGCGTCAGGCTGGCCCACACGCCTGCTTGGCGAAGACCTCGCTCAGAAGATCCGGGTCTCGCCTCAGATGAAACCACAGCAGTTCACGCACGCAGCCGAGTGCTTCGCCGCCGAGGCGTGCCGGCAGCTTGGCCACCGTCGGCGCCTCGCGTAGCGCCTGCAGCACGGGACCGGGCGACGGGCGCCCATTGGAGCCGTCCGTGGGCATGCACGCGTCACACAGCCGCCACATCGCGACCCGGAAGCGCCGCCACGCCTCGCGATGGCGCTCAACGAGCTCTTGATAGCTCCATGGCCCTGCCCCCAGCGCCGCCGGCTCGAGTGGTGAGGCGGCAGCGGGTGCTCCAGAGCCTTCGTTGGCAGCGCTGCTGCTTGCAAGCTCGCGCATGCGCCGCGTGAAGCACAGAGGCTCGATCGTGTCTGCGATGCTCTGCTCAATCATCCTGTTGATGCCGCTCGAGTGGAGCTCGGTGCGAGCGAGCACACGCTGCAGGGCCTCGAGGCCTTGGCGCAGGCCGTGTGAATTGTTCTTCGTCGCCTTGGCCAGCGCGTCGCCCCAGAGTGGCCATCGCATGATCCACTGCAGCAATTGCTTCAGCAGCAGCGTGCCGTCGGCCGAAGCGGCTGGCATGCCATCGGCAGAGGAGGCAGAGGGCCCGTCCGACAGCAAGCTAGCTGGGTCGAGCTTGAGTCCAGCCTGCAGCAACCGCACGGCCAGCGCCCGAGAGAGGGTCTTCATGAGGAACTCCTCGCCAAGCATGGAGAGGTGTGGCTGTCTTCTATCTTGCATATCGACGATGCGATATCTCATGTTGCCTTTTCGGGTAACCAAGGCTCATCACCAAGAAAAACTCCCCTGGCCTCCCGCGCTGCGCATGCGCAAGTCGCGCCGCGGCAATCATCCGATCACTTTGTCCACTCTTCTTTTTGAGGGTTTTGGAAACTTCAGTATACCTTGGTCTTTCCATGCATCAGCAGTTCCAGGCGACCGTCCCGAGGGGCCTGAATCCGGGGGATGAGTTCCAAATAATGACCCCATCGGGCCCAATCACTCTCTCTGTGCCGCCGGGCCACCCCCCGGGCAGCTCGTTCATGTTCATGATGCCTGCGATGGCCCAGCCGTCGGTCACGATGGCCCAGCCAGTGGGCCCGGTGATGGGGCAGCCGCCACCACCCCAGTGGCAGCAGCCGTATGGGCAGCAGCCCTATGGTGCGCCGCCACCCCAGATCTTCATCCAGGCTCCCGCCCCTATCGTGGTCAATCAGCAACCGAGGTTGTTCGCTGTGGAGCCGCCCCCAGGCGCACCACCTGGAGGAGTTTATGAGGAGGAGAGTTACATCGGCGTTGCCACCCTCCTCTGCTGCCTCCTCTTACTCTTTTTTTGCTGGCCAGCTACCTGCGCTCCATTCTGTTGCCCGTGCGACCAGCGTGTGGTGTACATCTACGCGGGAGCCAAGTACACGCGCTCGGGCCAGGTGGTGCCGGCTGGGTCCGAGTGCTGTGGCTATCCATGCGGGGGGCCCGCCATGTAAGGCGCTCTGTGCGACGTGTGCGGATGATCAGAGCTCTACAGCTATTGACAGGTTCCAGCGGCTACATGATGCCGGCTGAAACAAAAGATAGTTGTCGTCGATAGTTGTCGTGTGTGATGACAATTTGATCTATAGTGTAACTATCGGCTATCGCGCGAGACGCTGCAGTGTGCAGACGCGGCGGACGGGAGACTGCAGATTCGCTGACCCTTCGTCCGGATAGCCTGACACTTTTTTCAGTAGATAAGCCCCAGGATTATAATATTTTTCGCGCCGGCCCGTTCGCGGGCGCGGGTGGGGAAGCGTCGCGCGGCCTCGGGCGTGCGGCTGCGGCGGGCGCGGGTGCCTTCGGGTGCCGGGGTGGCCCCGCCCCGGAGTCCGTTAACGAGTCGCAGGGCCGCACGGGGGCGTGTTAGCAGCGTTAGCTAGGCGAAACGGACGGGAGTCGTGCTGCGAAGACCGTTCGAGCGACGGTCGGTCGTTAGACGGATCAGCTGATCCTTCAGATTTCGAGTACGTTCTAGGCCATGGGGGACAGCATGTTCATCAGTGAACAGTGCGTCAGAGATCACGGTGGCATCAGTCGAGTCGCGAGCGCGCGAGGCTCCGAGCCACCGAGGTCCGAGCGGACCCGCCGCGTGTGACGTGTCGTTTGGGTGTCGGCTGTATGCCGTGCACGCTGCACCCCAGCACCCGTGATCGTGGCTGTGCATCGGGTCGGGGCCGGCGTGATGTGTATGCCGTGCGGACTCGGCGGTCGTTATATACGTACTACGCGCAGTTTTTCATTTCAAAAAGCAGATATGAAGCCGGCCGCGGACCGCGGGCCGAACGACCACGCGCGCGCGCACCGTGCGCGCACGGACACCGCGCGCGGCGGCCGAGCGGAGCACGCGGGGGCCCGCACACAGACAAGATACACGCACGACGCGCCCCCGTGCGCCCCCGCGGACCGCTGCATGCATATCATACACTCAGTCTCTTGTCCTCATGCACCGTACATCTCAGGCTCTAAATGTGGCATGCCTCTCTGCAAGCACCCTGAGACTGAGCCCGCGGCTGCACACCCACCAGTGGAAGTCAGCTGTCAGGCCAGCTACAGAAGCACTCGTCGTCCTGGTCATCTCACCGTCAGTCTCACCGAAACTTACCCCGGGGCTGCCTGTCGTGATTATACGTGTACGGCCGGTGCACCCACGGCTCCTCCTCGATCGCGGAGCTATGCGCCGAGATACCAGTGATGTTCAGACCGAGGACCGAGATAGGCGAGGAGGCTGCCTTGCGAGCGATCGGCTGAATGAGCGTCGGCCGTGACGAGTGATTGCCCGTATCCTCAGGCAGAGGCCGAGCCGAGGTGGGGCCGCTGCGCAGGTGCGTCATGCGCGGCGTCCAAGGGGACGGCTCCCCCAGGTCCGACAGAGAGCCGAACGATCCCGTGGCTGAAAGCGGGAGCGCAAGCGCCGAGGTGAGCGCTGGAGGGCCAGGGCGGGAGGAGAGGGACAGCCCCGAGAGAGAGGAGGAGGAGGTGATGGAGGCGAAGCTAGGCGATCGAAACATCCGAGGCTGAATATCCGACACGTGGTTGACCACGAGCGACGCAGAGCCGCCAGGAGGGGGGCTCGTGCAATAGCGTCCAGCATAACCACTGCTAGCGCGGCCGACGCAATGTGGGCCGACGATGAGCATCGCCGGCGCCGTCTCTGGTCGGAGGCTCAGCAGGCTGCTGGTGCTGGTGCTGCCTCGCAAAGTCCCGAGCTTCCGGGAGCTCGAGTCGAACTCGGCCTGCTCGTCCCGCATCGCACTCCGAAGAAGGCCAAGGCTCAGCGCGGGCGTGTTCAGCGCGGGCGTCAGGCGCGGCGCTGACGGCGGTGGCGTCACCGTCAGTAGAGAGCCGGCTGCCGTGGAGTTGACATCCACCGCGAAGCGCGAGCGCTGGCGCGGAGCTGTCGGCGGCGGCGTCACCGGGTCCAAGTGCGAGCAGCGCTCGGCAAATTGGGTCTTTTCGGCGACCGCGATCATCGAGCGCAGCTCCGCCACCTCACGCTGCACCAAGTCTCGATCTAGGCCAAGTGAGATCGCATCGCGGGGGCCGCCCCGCGCCGTCTTTGACAGCCGTTGGCGCAGCTGATCGAGCTCTGTGTCGGTGGCGCGCTCGAGGGGCGCCACGGTGCGCTCGATGTGACGCCCGCGAGGGACAAGCATCCGAGGGCGTGCAGTCCTCGAGGACTGGAATCTTGCAAGTCTGGGATCCCGTGCATCCTGGTCGCCAAACTCTGCTCGAAGATGATTGGTGGTCACGGGGCGCAGTGGGCGCGCGCACGAGGACATGCTTCGTTACATGTACAACAAGATGCGGCGTGTTCCTCGAAAGGCGACTGAAACATGAAACGGGTCGGAAACGGATCGAGCCCTCCGAGACAAATCTTCAGCCTTTTTGCCATGACCTGGCCGCGCCTGCGGTACATTTCCACAAGTAGCAATAGGACCTCGGAGTCCTTCTCTCGTGCTCGCTTTTTAGCGCGCGCGGTGGCCACCCACCTCGGTAAGTCCTCGTTGTAACAAAACAAATCGTCGCCGTCCGAGCGAGCATGTCGAGCGAGCTGGCTGCAAAGCAGGCGGCAGGCCTTGGGCTCTTGGGAGGACTGAAGATCGACTTTGATGGCGTGCATGAAATGCTGTCCAAGGTTCTGGAAAACATCGTGACGAACCCTGATGAGCCCAAGTACCGCAAGCTGCGGACGACGAACGAGAAGATCAAGTCGCTTCTCTCAGCTCTTGGTGCCAAGCAGTTGCTCATCGGCAGTGGTTTTGTCGAGGAGGCCGAATTTCTTGTTTTCCCCGATGGTGGTGACCTCAAGCTGCCACAGCGGTCACTGGATGGGCTACGTGCCAACCAGAAGGCCAAGGCGGCGGCTGAGGAGCAGCTCAAGAAGGAAGCGGTGGAGCTGCAGCGCGTCCGTGCGATGGCCCAACGGCGCGCAGAGGAACCCGTTGGCAAGGTGGCGCAGGCGAAGGCGTCGCACATCCTGCTCAATGCGACTGCTGAGCGCTCATTCGAAGAGAATGAGAAGCGGCTTGCGGGCTGGAAGGCGATCCTCGAGGACGCGCCGTACCACAACCAAGAGCACGACTTCGGCGAGCTGGCCAAGGCGCATTCCGATTGCCCGAGCGGCGCTCGCGGCGGCGCGCTCGGCTTCTTCCCGAAAGGCAAGATGGTTGAAGAGTTCGATGCTGTGTGCTTCGAGCAGAAGACAAAGGCCATCTACGGCCCTGTGCGCACTCCCACCGGCTCGCATCTGATCTTCTTGCATGCACGCATTGAAAAGTGAGAGGGAGTGAGACGACCTTGTGGCTCTTGTAAGCCAATGAGCGCCCTCTGCCTCGAACGCTCGACACAGCGCCGGGCTCACAGTCGTCAATTCAAGTCAAAAGTCTATACACAATCGCAGACAACCTCTACAGGAAGGCTGTCGAATGTGCTAGGAAGCAAGTTTGCTTGCTTGCTTGCTTGCTTGTGCTAGGAATAGGATTCCTACAGGTTAGTTTGAGGTGACTCGACTTGACTTGGCATGCCGATCGACTCGACTCGCGAACCTCGCCCCGACGCCTTCATCTCCTCTTGCTTTGCCAACCCAGCTACGAAGCCTTCAAAGCTGCTCAGCATGTGCGTCGCGTCGGCGTGCAGTTTGCGCCAGCACCATCCGACCCATGCCGCCAAAGCTGACTTTGTGTATCTCGTGAACGCGGAGCTGCCCGAGAGCGTGCGAGAGCAGCTTCGTAGGCACGTGGATGAGCTTACGGTCGTGCCGCCTATGCAGTGGCCGCGTAGCGCTGGCAAAGCTCCCGCACCTGATCGGCTCTATTCGTTCCTCAAGCTCACGATGTGGCGGATGAGCAAGTACAGCAGGCTGCTCTACTTTGATCCGGACGTGTTTTGGACGGGTGACGCGTGGCGCTACTTTGAACGGTACGGGCACACGGCGCACCTCGCCGCCGCCCAGTACACCGATGATCTCGTGCCAGCCTTCTGGCGCACCACGGGCATGCCATACATCAACAGCGGCATCCTGCTCCTGCGGCCGTCTGAGCGGGAGTACGCGTCGCTCGTGCGACGGTGGCACCTTGGCAACTTCACGGCGATGCAAGACACGCTGCAGGACCCGAAGGCAAAGCGGCCCGTCGGCGGTCTCGCAGGTCGCTCAAAGGCGAGCGAGCAAGACCTGATCGTTGCGCACTTCCAGGAGCGACTCACGCCTATGGATATGTGCGAGAATTTCCGCGGCTACGTCAAGGGTTCGACGGCGGGCCAGGCGCGCTGCCGGCCGTCGAGCATCATCGCGTGGCACGGCGTGCGCTTTCGCCACAAGGCGACCTGCCGACGGCCCGACTCCCCAATTGCCGTTCCCAAGTCGATCAAGGAATGGGAGGCATCTTGGCGCGCGCGAACGCGAGCCGCCGACCACGGCGACGCTCTTGCGCCCCCCCCGCATAGTTAGCATTCTTTTTTAGGGAAGCGCCAGTCCGAAGAGCCAACCAAGTCACGCTGCTACCTCGCAGTATGATTCTTTATCTTCTACCCTTCAAGTACACCGGACCGTACACCTTTAATCACGTGCACACGGGGTTCCGGCTGTGAGTGTGCAGCGGTGTGGTCCATGGGTGTGGTCATGACGGCTTTACGAGCCATGTTACGAGCGCGCTAGTACGATAGCCGATACTGAAGCCGATCCCCCCCCCCAAGCCCGACACCGCCATCCTACGCGGTGAATTGTTGCGCCCCCTTTTTACAGTACATAAAGGGAGCAATTTTGCCAACCAGAGCGCTGTCACGGGCTCCGAATTTTGACGCTGTTGTCCCGTGAAATCGACTACGTCGCTGCGACGCAGCCGATAAACCGCACAATGTTCAACCCCACGCCCATCGAGCGGCCGCGCCGGCCGGTCGCGCCGGGCGCGGCCGGCGCGTGGCGTGGCTTCCGACAGCCTCTCGTCTTCCGGCAAAAGGCGCCGCCGTCGTCGATCAGCTTCTCGCCGGTCGCACCGTTCGACTTCGCCTTCACGTCGTCGCTGCAGGTGGACGTCTTCTCGACGCAGACGAACGCCGTGTACCGCACGCTTACTCGCTTCAAGGATGTCGTCCGCTGCGCCTCGTACCGCCACGACGGCAAGCTGCTCGCCGCCGGCGACGAGGGCGGCTGCACGCAGCTCTTCGACCTGGGCTCGCGCACAGTGATGCGCACCTTCACAGGCCACTCGCGCGCGGTGCACGTGGCCAAGTTCATGGGCGACGGCGGTCGGCTGCTCACCGCCTCCGACGACGGGCGCGCGATCTGCTGGGACGTCGCGTCCGAGGCGCAGGTGTGCGCGCTTGAGGGCCACACGGACCACATCCGCTCAGGTGCGCTCGACCCGGCGTCGCCGCACGTGTTCGCGACGGGCTCGTACGACCACACGGTGAAGCTGTGGGACGTGAACGCGCCGCGCTGCGTCATGACGCTGCGCCACGTGGCGCCCGTTGAGGACGTCTTCATTCTGCCGGGAGGCGGGATGGTCGCGACGGCGAGTGGCAACACGCTTACGGTGTGGGATCTCTTGTCGGGCGGGCGGGTGCTGTACGCCGTGAGCGCGCACTCGAAGACGATCACGTCGCTCTGCGCGGACGCGAGCGCCGCACACCTGCTCACCGCCTCGCTTGATCGGTCCGTCAAGGTGTACGAGATGCGCACGTGCAAGCTCGTCGGTGCGATCAAGTACGACGCGCCGCTCACTTGCTGTGCGCTCTCGCCAATGGGCACGCACCTCGCCGTGGGTACGACAGACATGTCACTCTGCGTGCGCCGGCGCCGTGCCGCCATCGCCGACGTCAAGGCCGCCGCTGCCGCTGCGCCTCAGGCCGAGCGCGACCCTCTCGACCTTTCGAGCTATGGCGCTCCTGGCCTTGTTGCAGACGGGCGAGGCGCGGCGGCCATCGGCCCGCGGCACGGCACGTACCGGTACTTTTTGCGCGGCCGTCGGCACGCTGCGCAGCCCGGCGACTTTGTCATCAGCTCGAGCCTGCCCGCCAAGCTCGCTGGCTGGGACGCGGCCCTTAGACGGTTTCGTTACCACGAGGCCTTCGACGCGGCCCTGGCGGACGGCTCACCGGAGGTGGTGGTTTCTGTCGTCGAGGAGCTCGTGCAGCGGCACGGGCTGCGCATCGCGCTGCAGGGGCGCGACCAGCAGACGCTCCAGCCTGTGGTCGCGTTCCTGGCGCGACAGATCTGTCACCCGCCCTTCGCACCTACGCTCATCGGAGTTGCCAACCTGCTCCTCGACATGTATGCGCCCGTGCTCGGCCAGTCGGCGGCCATCGACGAGCTCTTCGTCAAGCTTCGCAACACGCTCGAGGCGGAGATGAAGCTCCAGGCTGAGCTCGCGCAGTTGCTTGGGTCGATGGACGTCCTCCTCGCCGGCAGCGTCCATGCGAGCTCGAGCTTGCCGCCGCCCAGAAAGGTGCCACGCCTCGCCATCGCCGCAACGTCCTCGACCGACAGCGGGGCCAAAGCGGGGCCAGTATACTGAGGTGCTATGGGGCCATTTGGAGTAGCGGGTGAGCGTTTAAAAAAAAAACGTGTTAAAAACGACACGAATCGTGGAACAAATGCGGCATGGCCCGGCATGCCGTCGTACACAAGCGGCTCGTGTCGGCCGATTATCGCTGGGCATGTTCGAGATTTCGACCCGTAAAGCGTAACGGCGGGCCCGCCGCGGGGGGAACGTCCGCGCCGGATAAATCGCGGGGGGGGCGAAGGCGTTTTGCCGGACGGCTCGTCTCATTTCGCATCTCTCTGATCCGTGGACCGTGTGGCTGTTGCCTCCTGTGGGAAGCGAAGGCGAGGGGGAGGCATGTTCCGGTTCGCTGCACACAAGCGAAATCATATATGCTGTGATCTCGTGTCTGACTAAACGGTTATAGACGATGCAGACGACCAGTTCGACCAGACAGTGAAAGTAAGCCAACAAGCGGATCATCTCACGCGCAAGGCTTCAACATGACCTTCATCTAAAGTTTCGTTCTTCTTTGGCGCCTTTCTTCACACATCGGGTAGTACATGTACCAGTACCCACCGGTTGTCGCGTCTGTCGTGTTACATGTATAAACGTGCACACAACATGGTCGATAAATAATCGCACGCTCGCATCCTTACTATCTGGTCACTCCTCCCCGTTTTCCCCACAGGGGCGTCGGCCCGGCGCGAGAGCCGGAAAATAATCTCACGCTCCCCTGTACCGGTGTTCGGCTGTCCGTGTGTCCCGTGTTTGTCCCGTGTCCCGTGTGATGTGTCCCGGCTCCCCCCTGTGTCTTTTTACCGGTGTCCCGGCTCCCCCCGGTGTCTTTTTACCGTCAGTGGCGCTCGCTCGGCGCCCGTTCCATGCTCGACGCGCGGTCCTTCATGATCTCGACGCTGCGCTCCCAGGTCGGCTTTGCCGCGGCCGTTGCGCATGCCCGCCTCCGCCTCTCGCGCCTCGAGCTTATCGGGGGTTCCGGCCGC
>JWZX01001794.1:0-11232 GCA_001275005.1 Chrysochromulina tobinii | reverse complement strand
CGATTGGTACCCTTGCATTATGTGCATTATTTGACCGCCTTGCTGCCGCCTAGTTCGTAATCAAGTTGCCCCACGAGGGAACGCGCCCTCCCGTCGGTCCGCGACAAATGGTACCTACCCATTGGACCAAAAGGGGATCCCTCGGGGACGCGAAGTTCACTGGGCTCACTGGCAGTTTTTGCGATGCTTCCGCGACGGTCGCTCGTCGCTGCCCACTTCCTCTCACGTCGGCTGCTCTGCACGGCCTCAAATCAGCGGCTGGTGCGGGTCGCACGGGACGACGCAGATGCGACCGTCACGATCGTGACACTCAACCAGCCTGACAATCTCAACGCGATGACAGCCACGATGGGCGACGAGATTGAGGCCGTCGTGGCCGACCTGCGCAGTCGGCCTCCGAGCGAGCTACGTGCGGTCGTGCTCACCGGTGCAGGCCGTGCGTTCAGCGCGGGGGGCGACCTCGCCTTCCTCGACGCTCGGCGAGACGACAGCCCCACCAGCAATGCTGAGATCATGCGCCGCTTCTATGCCCGCTTCCTCTCCATCCGGAAGCTCCCTGTGCCCGTCGTCGCGTGCATCAATGGGCCAGCGATCGGCGCCGGCCTTTGCTTTGCGATGGCTGCTGACGTGCGAGTCACGCACGACAAGGCCAAGCTCGGCTTTACATTCGTCGGCTTGGGGCTCCATCCTGGCATGGGCGCCACGCACACGATCGCGCTCGCGGCGGGTGCGCAGACGGCCAGCCGGATGCTGCTCACGGGCGACATTGTGGGCGGCCAGGAGGCTCTCGCCCTCGGTCTTGTGACTGCCTCGTGCGCCGATGCTCCGGCGGCGCTCGCCGAGACGCTCGGCATCGCGCGCCGCATCGCCGCACAATCACCGCTCGCCGTGAGGGCCACGCTGCTGACGCTGCGCCAAACGGCGGACTTTGGGCTCGACGCGGCGCTCCAGCGAGAGGCGGACGCTCAGGCACAGAGCTATGCCTCCGCGGACTATGCCGAAGGCCTCGCTGCCATCAAGGCCAAAGTGACGCCGAGCTTTCCCGGACGCTGAGCCTTTCCCGCTGACGGCTTTGAGCTCTGCCTCTCAGTGTGCGGATGTTTGAGGCGCAGGGCTCGGGCTTACATCAGGCAACATCGTCGAAGATGTGGGCCGGGCCGCAGCTGACTCAACACACGCATGAATCTGCGAGCACTAGGTAGCGATAATCGTGTGCAACTGAGCATTGCAACTAAGTTCCTCATGGGGAATTGTATACGGGGTTCACTAGAGAGTCTCTAACATCCTGCGTGTCGGTTCACACTTTTGAACTCCACCCGCTCTGCTGGACGGGCGGGTGTGGCCGCACAGACTGTCGCACTGGCCACTGCGCGCCAGGAGAGAGTTAGGAGAGAGACGATGCCTATGGTTCGGTTGTAACCGAATGTCTTCATGTCACCGAGCGCCACCGAGCGCCACCGAGCGCCACCGAGTGCCACCGAGTGCCTATGGTTGCCAACGAGTGCCTCCGAGTGCCTATGGGAAATGAGTGCCACCGAGTACCACCGAGTGCCACCCATCTTACAATCGTGGTGGAATGGCGCATGCCATCCGCCATCATCGCTCGTCTAGTGGGCGAGGGGCGCATACAGCCGCGCGACCGATGGCGCCGAGCCGGCAGCACTCGTCTTCGGACTCGGACTCGGAATCGGACGCGTCCTCGATCGGGAAGACCAGGTCCGGGAGGGTGGGGGTGAGGGGATTGGTGAGGGGCGGCTCTCGTAGCCCGTGGGCGAGGGCGAAGCCGGCCAAGGCGAGACGCCGGGAGAGTCGTTGATGGCCGAAGCCAAAGGCAGGCTCGTCAACGTGCTGAAAGAAGCGCGGCCGCGGCCGCGACGGGTCGACACGTACGGCCGTCTCCGTGCCGCGATCGGGCCTCTCCGGCAGCGTGAGGATCGCGCTGCCGGCCGGCGGGGGGGGCACGTGCGGGACGGGGGTTACGGGTGGTGGCGCATTCGGCACCGCGAAGGCGGTCGCATCGAGGCGGCGCTGACGGAACAGCATGAGGCCCGCCTGGGAACTGGGACTCGTGCGCCCGAAGAGCAAAGTGGATGATGGGCTGCCGCTTCGGCCTTGACTTGGCCGATACATCGTGGCATCGGTCGCAGACTTGGACCGCTTGCATGGGTCGGAAATCGTCTCGAAATTCGGATTCGCAAGCTCGTCCCTGTCAAGCGGGTTGCACGAGCGCGGCCGCTCACGGGCGGACACGCGCGATGCGGGTCGAGGCTGTTTGTGGGGAGTGGTTGCCGGTTCGCCCAGAGCCAAAAGTTCGAGCGGATGAGCGAGGGCGGAAGATGGTCGCAGCGGTGGTGAGAAGAAGAAGGGCTCGCCCCCATACCCCGAGCTGGGCGGCGCGGCGCGCCATGACGTCATGACGCAGCTCCGTCCGCAAGGTCGTCCAGAGGGTTCGCTTTCGCGTCCGCGTAGGAACCTCTGATGATGTTCAAGCGACGGTTTCATCTTTTCGGATTCATCCGTGGACGAAACTTCCTGGAAGCCGAGCACTCGCCCTAACGGCGAAGGGTCTTTTGTGCTTCGTCGATGGAAAAATGTATTCTAAGTGTTCGGGTCGAGCGGCGCTCAGCCCATGTAGATCCGTCCGGAACCTGTTTTACTTGCATTACCACTCGTCGGTTTGTGCGATATTGACGGGGGGGTCGCGATATCGTGGGATTTCACGATTTCGTAGTCCGGTTAGCAATATCGTAGTACGCGCACGATATCGCGGGAGGGCGCCGATATCGTGCCCCCGTGCCGATATCGTGTGAGAGGTTGCGCTATCGTGGGTATTTGCGATGCCGTGGGCCGCGCGGAAATATCGTACACAGGCCCGCGATATCGCACGACGCGGCGTGGTATCGTGCCCACCCGCGTTATCGTGAGCGCGACGCGCGATATCGCGCAACGGGACCGGATATCGCCGCGCGCACCGACGATATCGCGTGTGTGTGCGATATCGTGCGCGGGGCGCGATATCGTCCCCCGCGCGCGATATCGCAGGTCCGCGTGGCAATGTCGTACGCTTTCCCACGATATCATGGGCATGGCGTGGTATCGTGCCCACCCGCGTTATCGTGAGCGCGAGGCGCGATATCGTGCGGCCCGCGACGTTATCGCGGGCCCGTGTTGCGATATCGTGAAACCACACGATCTCGCGGCGGTGTCACGATATCGCGTGGTTTGCGCGCGATATCGTGCGCCCGTCCACGATATCGTGGGTTCCGTTAATGAGATTCCATTAGCCGTTCGCTCTTAATCCCGAGTTCACATGATCTCGATAAGTATCTCGATCCGGATCTAGTGAGAGGCGCCGACGGCCGACGTCCATGCTTGCATTTCCTCGGGACGCCGCCGCCCGCGCCTCCGCCGCCGCCCTCACCACCTCCGTCGCCGGCACCTTCGCCTCCGCTCAGCAGCGTCGTGTGCCGAATGCGCAACGCAGACAACGGAGCGCCCTTTATCGCGTGGCTCAACGCAGGCGAGCGCCTGTCCAAGTACATCGGAGCGGAGCCTGTCTCCGATGAGCCGCGCCTCGCGCGCCAACGCGCTGAATGCACCTCCAGCACCGGCCGAAGCACGAGCTCCGGTGCTGCCGGTGCTGCCATCGCAGCCACCACATCGCAGTGGGCCCGACGCCTGCAGCAACGCTCGCGCGGCCATCCTCTCGCCATCCCGTCTTCTTCGTACCGCACGCTGGCTCTCCTCCGCTCCTCGACAGAGTGACTCGCCGTCGACGGAGCTCGGTGCCAAACCAACGCGCGCAGATGCAGCATCACTCGCCATACCGCCGCCGCCGCCATCCTTCTCCTCTCACCGTCAGCAACAGCGGCGTCTTCGAGAACATTCACGCACGCCCCGCCCAGGACGGCGCCGCGCTCCTTAGCTGGCTGTTCCGCCGCGTGCCGGCTCACCAGCTGAGCGCCGTCTCGGTCGAGAATCTCGCGGCGTAGCTCGAAGAAGCGACCTCGACGCGCGAGCTCCTCGCGCTCGTGCGCGAGCGATCCGCCGGCGTCGTGTTGGGCGGCGGCGCTGCTTCGGGCGGTGCCCACCACGGCGCGGCCAGTGGCGTGGGCGATGCCCAGCACGGCGCCTCGGCGCCTTGGTCCGAGGTGCTCGACCTGAGCGTGGGCTATCAAGAGCGAGAGGCGAGACCACCCCTCGCCGAGGCCAACCTGACCGAGCAGCTCGAGGTCGGCATCCTGTGCGATCTGCGCTTCTGGGCGCGCGCGTGCCCGGAGGCGCAGCTCGCCCATTTGAGATTGCTCGGGGAGCGGCTCGGATTCGCACCGAGATTGTCGCCGAGATTCGCACCGAGCGCGGCGCGATCTGCGCCCACCTCGCCGTCGTGGGCACCAAGGCCGCCGTGCCGAGCGCCGTGCCGAGCGCCGTACCGAGCGCGACCCTCCGCGCCCACGTCACCGTCCGATTCCTCCTCCACGGGCTACGCAGCCTCGCGCCCAGCACGGCGCTCATCAATACTGAGGCCGGTAGCGGCAGCGGGAGTACACGCAGCGGTAGCGGCAGCGGCAGCGGGGGCGGCAGCGGGGGCGGCAGCGGCGACGGCGGCGGCGGCGGTGGCAGCGGGGGCGGGGGCGGGGGCGTGGACGCTGGCGCTGGGTTGAAGAACATGTTGCTCGCTTTGGCGGAGCTCGCTGGCACTCTAACGCCCTCGGATGCGGACGTTCATCTCGTGCTGACGTGGCTCACGGACATTCGGCGTGCCCACGACGACGCTGCTGCGCGTGCCGCTCCTTCGGCTGCTCGAAACTTGGCTGGTGAGCGCCCACGACGACGCGGCGCGCGGTGGTGGCGCCGGTGGCGCCGAGTTGGGCACTTTCCGCGTTGACGGTGAGGGGGGTGATCTGGCGGGCGGCAGATTGGGCGGGAGCGGCGGTGCCTTCGCGCGTCCCATGTCGACGCCGAGCCGCCCGTCTGCCTCGGCGCCCTTGCCCGGGACGGCGCCACTGCCCGGGACGGCGCTCCTGTCCGGGACGGCGCCCCTCTGTGTGGATCATTATAGGGAGGGGGAGCGCCGTCCCGAGCACCGCAAAGGGGCGACCCGAGCGCGCCTCGAGAGAGGAGCCGTTGGAGCCGATGAATCTGTGTGAAAGTGAATCTCGAAACGACATGCTATATCTTTATATCTCGAAGGAGGGCCTTATTTTTTGTCTTCGTGCAGCGGTGCGACGTGTTGATACAGATGAAGTTATGTTTCGTACTTTTATTTTTAGTACGTACTCTCAGCATCTGATGACCGAGCCTGCGGATTACCTGCGGACTGCGGTTTGCGCGCGCGCGCCGGTACAACAACGGTACAAGAACTACGCAGTCGTCAGTCGACACACTCTCGTCCGAGACACCGTCTCAACATGTTAATGTCTCATCTCTCTCTAGAAGATCTCAACATAATGTCTCATCTCTCTCTAGAAGCTGGATGGAAAGTGGTGGTTGTACACGAAGCTGCCACGAGCGCGGAGCGTCGCCATTAGGTCTACTTTTTTGGTACCTCTGGAGGCAGTCTTTGCCCACACGATTGACTCGAGGCTCCGCTTCCAGCGTTCTGTATCTTCGTCTGTCAAACAGGGCAGGGGCACAATCGGCGCTCGGCATCTGATGTCGCTTAGGCGCACGATGCCATACCACGGCTTGCTGTAGAGCCTGGCTGCTGCGCCTTGGTCCTGCGTACGGACCGCGTACGTGAAGCGACGAAAGATTCGCCCAAAGTTTTCAGCTCGCTGCCGGCGGCCGCCCCCGCCCCCGACCCTGCCCCTGCCCCCGCCGCTGGCGCCCCCGACGCCCATTCGCTGCTTCTTTGGCGGTGCTTTGTTGCCGGCTGCCCGCTCGTCCTCGCTAGCGTCCTGCTCTACGCCCGCGCCCTCGGCAACATCCACATCATCCATCTCGCTCCCCTCCTCCTCCACGCTGTCATCGGCACTCTTGTCGTTGTCCTCCTCCCCTCCGCCTCCGCCTCCGCCGCCGCCCTCTCGTCGTCAGCCCCCTCGTCCTTGTCGTCCTCCTCCTCATCCTCATCCTTGTCCTCCTCGTCCTCCTCATCCTCCGTCTTGCTCGTGCGCCCTCTCGTTCGAAAGCGGCGCCGAGTTCGACAATCGTCGCAATACCATTGGCCCTTGGGGACCTTGAGCAGCTTTGGCTCGCAGCAGTACGTGTGGCACGCACCAATTTGCTCGCAGCCATCGCATAGGAGCATGCGACCAGCGTCATCAGCCCCGCCGCACACGCTGCACACCACGTCATCCTCGCCATCCTCAGCATCCATCTCGTCGACCTCGTCCTCGTTTCCCTCCGCGGCGTGACGCTTCTGACTGCTTTTTTGTTTGCGTTCTCTCACCTGCCGCAGCTTCCGCTCCGTCTCTTCCCACGAAGGACGAGGGTTTGGCTCGTCTTCGTTGACGAGGAGTTTGCCGAGCTCCTCCTGCGGAGGGTCGTCCAACCAGCGGACGAGCGCGAGAGCCTCGGTGGAACCGGCAGGCGTCGCAAACTCAAAGCACAGGAGAAGCTCGGCCATGTAGCAGTCGTAGAGTGCATCCTCGTGCTTGATTTCCACAAACTCCTGGACGGCATGCGCTCGCCCCGGCGCCACACGACCCAAGCTCGACTTGTCGTAGGCTGCGAGTATGGAGCGCTCGAGCTTCAGCAGGCGCGCGCCGCTCCTGCCCATCTCACCGTCTTCGGCACCGTAGTCATCAGCGGCAGTATGCTGCATGAAGAGAATGCCCGGGCGCACGTCGATACTAGCGAGGCTGCTCGCCGGCAGTTGGGGCACGTGGTCGTAGACGGCGACGGGCGGTTGATCGATAGACGCAATCGAACAGCTCTTGAGAGGCCCTTCTGGGCTGCAAATCACGGCGCTTAGGGCGGCCGCGCTCGCGAAGGCGCCCCGGACAAGTGTCGACGCGAGCAGCGCCGCAAGCGACGACGAGACCAGTGTGGTACCAACGGTGACCGCCTGGTGCATGAGAGCGCTGTCGCCGGAGCCCTTCTCGATTGCCACTTCGACGCCAAATCCTGTGGGCTCCGCTGTGCGAGCATCGGCCATTGCCTTCCGCATGCACTGCAGCATGGCGGCCTGCACATTCTCGTCCAGCCGCGGGCTCGGGATCAACGCGCGCACGCTGTTGCAGCGCAGCGTGAAGGCGAGCGACAGGACCCCCTTCAACAGTGTCGTGCTGCTGGCAAGCGGCACATCCTCTCGCCCTTCATTGCACCATACTCGGAGCTGGTATTCAAGCTCCTTGAGCGGAGGACAAGCCATGGTGATCGTCTTCCCCTGTTCGCTCGAGGCCAGCCATTGCAGGTCGAGGCAGCGGCCTGTTCGCTCGGGGCCAGCCGGCAGCGGCCTGAGGCGGTTGGCCGTCGGGTCCATACGCGGCGTTGGCCTTACGCCGGGTCGAAGCGAGCTTCCAGCCTGATTAAGGGTGCGTGCAAGCTGCGCATGGCCACTGCAAGCAGCCCACTCGGCCGCGCTCAGCCGCGACCACTTGGCCGTCGGCCTGGCACCTTGCTGAAGTAGCAGTTGGACCGTTGCTGACGCGTCGCCGCCGCACTTGTGCGCATCCCCAGCCGCCGCCGCTATCAGATGAGCACGGCCGTCGGCGCCGCAGCCGTTTGGGTCCACTCTTACGCTGAGCAGCTCTTGCACGGTCGCAACGTCGCCTCGCACGCACGCCGCCGACAGGGCGTCGGCACCCGGGCAGCGGCCGGTGGCATCATCTACTCTGAAGGCGTCGGCGACGCCTGTTTTGAGCAGGTACGCCACATTGACCGTTAGGCCCAGCTGTGCCGACGTCACTAGGTCCGCGTTGCTGACCTGGAGCCATCGCTCGGCATGGGCCATGGCCGCATAGCGGCCGAGGTAGTCGGCAACGTTGCCGACGGCGAGCTGGTTCTTGCCCGAGAAGTTCTGGTACGCGACGTGTACCAATTTCTGGCAGTGCTCGGCGTGCTCGTCGTTGGTGCCGCCCACAAATGGACCGAGATGCCGGTACTGCTCGGCCGCGTGACGGAGCTTCTCCCAATTGGGAGAGAGGTGGAAGTTCTTGCGCCCCTCAAATGCGGTCCTAGCGAGCGCCATGAGCGAGATGGCTGGCGCATGCAGGCCGTCCTTCGTGGCTGCCTCCGAGAGCTGTGGCTTCTTGGCCGTGTCAGAAAACTTGGCCGCGACCTCGAGGGCGGCGATCGCACAGCGCGCGCGGTTGGCGCGCTCCTCAGGTGAAGCGGCTTCACGCTCGCATGGGGCGCCCACTTCCTCACCCTCCTCCTCCTCCTCCTCCTCATCCTCCTCGTTGGCGGCGCGGCGCGCAACCGTGAGCAGCGGCTCGTGGACGAGCACGAGGAAAAAGCGGAAGGCCTGCGCGAGGTCGTACTTGGACTTCGATCTCAGCGAGGGCGGGCCGGGCTTCTTGCGAATGATCCCCCCGAGCCCACGTGAGCGGCTCCGACCCTTGATGGAGTGGAACGATGCAACGTGCGTGCGCCCATAGTCGACGACGAGTTTCAGCCACGTCTCAAACTCCTGTGAGCCGAGCTCGTCGTACAGTAGCCTCAGAGTAAGCTCCATCAGGTTGGGCAGCACACACAGCCCCAAGTTGTGGAGGCTCGCGAACGCGGCCACCTTGTAGGGGTGCAGGCGTGTTTTCGACTGGAACGTGACGGGCAGCCTCGGAGGCCACCTCAATCCCAAATATTGGAAACGCGCTTTCGCGACGCGCAGCTCCAGATTGCGAGGACCCTCGGCCTGTTGCACGGCCTCGCTGGCCTGCTGCACCGCGGCTAGCATCTGGCCCGCTTCGCGCTCGGCCACCTTCCCGCTGAAGCACGCCCGCCGACTGTTCGGCTGCATGCACCAGCAGCAGCTGGTGGTCTGCAACACGGTGTGCATCTGCGGATCGTCCAGCAGCAGCGCGTGCACCGCCGGGTACACGATTGTCTGCTGTGCAACTTCCTGCCCGGGCGCCCACGTCTGTGACACTGCGACGCCGCCCTCGGCGATCGCAAAGAGTTTCAAGAGCACTGCCTCGTCATAGGCCTCGTCGCAGTTGGCGCGCAGCACAACGCTCGAGGGCAGCTTGGCGATCGCTGGTGTGTCGAACGTGAGCTTGGCGGCAATGCCGACCGTCAGCCATGCGCGTGGCTTGGACTGCTCCTCGATGGGCAGGTGCGCCGGCACCATGTGCCACATCATGTAGCTGGTGCCGTCGCGCTCCGCCTCGGCGTCTTGGAAGATGATGAACGCGTAGACCGCCCAAGGCATGCGCAGCTCCACGCGTCTCGTTCGCTCTTCTTGCACTGCAGTTTCATACGCTGTCGAGTTGCTCGCATGGTTGAAGATGCGGTCGCCATCTGCTCGGCAGCGCTCGGTGGGCGCGGCGCTCTGGAGCAACGGGGAGCCCGCGACAAGCTGCTCGCCGATGTAGAAGGGATTTGCGGCACAGTATCTCACGACGCTGCGCCAGTCGACAAAGAATCCCGGCAAAGAGCGCTTGTGGCCCGCAGCATCGTAGAACTCAACAGGCTGGGAGTTGAGCTCCAAGCCCAGCGCATGCGCGTAGTTGCGCAGGATTTTGTCCGCAATTTTCCGCGTGAGCACGGTGAGGTTGCCGCGGCCAGGCTTGGGCACGTAGTTGGCGGCCAGGCTGCGTGTGTCGCGGTCAAATTCACTGTGCGACTTTCTCACCGACGCCCGCAGCTGCTCAAAGTTGATGAAGCCACCAAAGATGTGAAGTGGGTGCAGCTTCTTCTCTTGACGCCGGAGCAGCGCCATCCTATGGTAGTAGGCTATGTGCCTTTGCTGCTGCATGGCTGCCGCTGCCGTCGCCGCCGCCGCCGCAGCTGCTGCTGCTGCGATGTGGGGTCGGCGCGGAGATGGGATGGGCAACTCGGGCTCGGGCAACTCGGGCAGCACGGGCAGCTCGGGCAACGTGACTTGTATGCCCACGACGTCATCCGCTTCGTGTTCATGCTCGTCGAAATCGTGGTGTGCAGCCTGCTCCACAGCAGACGAACGACTCTGCTGCGCCAGACCCAGCGCGGGCGCGGCGGGCGCGGCGGGCGCAGGCGCGGGTGAGGGGTGATGGGTTAAAGCCCTCGGCTCCAAGCCCGTGAGCGCCGCCGCAGGTGCCAGATGAGCTTCAAAATTGATGCAGCGCTTGCTATGATTTTGCAGCGAGCTCAGGTCAAGGAATGATACGCCGCATGTGGGGCAGGAGTAGCTCTCGCCCCCGATGGATTGGAACGCATTGTCGATAGGTTCCATGCGCCGTTGACCACGGGTGAGCTCCAACTCGCGAGGAAATGATCGTGTTTGCATGCACGGAGAAGAGGGCGACGGTTACCCCGACCTGAAAAGATGAAGCATTGAGTCCTGTAATGAATGATTGAGATGTAAATCGAATGATGTGTCGACCCTGGTGGAGTCTAGTCTAGGAACTTTCGATTGACCGGACCACAGAGGCACAGTCCAAACACATCGCTTGCCGGCAGATCTGTGTGAAACGGCTGTGAGCCGGATCCGAGAAGGCACCAACTCACAGTTGAAAAGGTCGTGCCTTGCATGCAGGGTAGAGCTAGAGGGCTTCGCACTGTGTGATGACACTGTGACTGTGCACACACACCACTGATACTTCGCACTGTTTTCACGCCATGCTTCCGTTACCGTTTGACGTCACCCGTGTCCGCGGCGCACACTGCAGGGGGGTGCACGTGCTTCCACGTGCTCGCCATGACGCTCGGCTGAAGGCATCGCCACGAACAGCAGACCAGCACTCACCAAGGTGTGAGCCTCGAGCGCAAAGAAGCAGCACCGTGTCGGAAACACCGCATGGCGCATGGGCGGCGGCGGTGGGGGATGCGGCGGTGGTGATGGTGGCGGTGAGGGCGGCGGCGGCGAGGACGGCGGTGAAGGCGGGGGAGACGAAGGTGGCGGCGAGGATGGCGGCGGCAGTTGCTGTGGCGAGGGCGGCGGCGACGGCGAGGGCGGCGGCGTCGTTAGAGTCGGCGCTGGCGGCGGGCCTGGCGGCGGAGCGATGGAAGGCGGCGGGCTTGGTGGAGGTGGCAGAGGCGGATGCAAAGGAGGTGGCGGCCGGCGATGGGGTTGCAAATGGCGGGGGCGGCATTTGTGGAGGTGGGCATGGCGGTGGCGAGGGCGGCGGCGTGGGTGGCGGCGGGGGAGGC
>JWZX01001790.1:0-13275 GCA_001275005.1 Chrysochromulina tobinii | reverse complement strand
CGTCGCCGTCGGCTCTGCCTGACAACCAACCAGTGCTCGTACTCAGTTATAACCATGCTCAATCAACCCTCTAACCCCAAGCTCATCAGACACCGGCACCAAAAAATCTTTTGGACAAGAGCTCGATCCCTCGCTCAGGCCCGCTTCTTCGCCTCAAGCAGGCGCGAGAAGTAGAATTTTGTGCCCGTCATCTCGGTGCGCGCGAGCTCGAAGCCAGCGGCATTGAGCGCATCGACGACAGCCTCCTCGCTGTGCAAGTAGGCGCGCGTCGTCTTGCTCGGCCCCGGGAAGAGCTCGCCAAAGGACTTGAGCGCACGGTAGTACCACGTGTCCGGCGCGAACGAGATGATGAGCCGCTTGTCCGCCTTCTGCGCTAGGCCCTGCACCATCTGGGCCATCTTGTCCTGCGGGTAGTGGATCATCACGTCGATGCATGTGACGGTGTCGTACTTGCCCTCGATGTTCTCAAGGTCCGACGTCGAGAAGGAGGCGCGATCGCTCAGCCCCGCCTTGGTAGCACGTTTAGCTGCCTCCTCTACCATCGCAGCAGATATGTCACTCGCCGTCACCTTCGCGCCGCGCTGCGCGAGCGGGAGCGAGAGGGAGCCCACGCCACAGCCTGCATCAGCAAACGTCTCGCCCCTCTTCGCGGAGCCGTCAGCGTCCACCCAGCCGAGCACCTTATCGACAGTCTGCGCGTGGCCCTCGCGGATGTCGAGCTGCACTGTGTTCACCTCGCCATCATCCGAATAGATGCGTGACCAGCGGTTGAAGCCCTCGTTGTTAAAGTACTCCTCGACCTCGGCCTTGTCGTCGACCGCGACCGCGCGAGGGCCACTGCAGCGAGCCGCTGCCAACTTCTGCTGCTGCACGCCGACCAGCCCACGCGGATAACCCACATTGAGCGCCGTGGCCGCGATCGTCGTGAGGGCAAGCATGAATTCCGTCGTGCGAAGTCGTGGAGATCGGAGGGAGCGCGAGCCCCCTCAATTGAGCAATCAGAAAGCAATCAGAGGAACGCTTTGTGTCAGAGCAAGTCAAGTCAAATCCAGTCAAGTCAGGTCAAGTCTTCGCGGCCGCGCACATTCGCACATTACGAGTCTGGAACACATCTTAGGAGCGGAGTTTAGGACAGGTCGAGCCGCCGCAAGGCCGCATGCCGCATCTGGGCAAGACACCTGTCGACCGCTCGACAAGCTTCGCTCGACAGTTGATTTCGTACAGCTGTTGCTCGGATTTTTTCGTCACCGCCCCCCGCCGCGCCAGAGCCCACGTCGTTTCGCGTCCTTCGAAACATATGAACACGCTAGCTGCGAGCGAAGCCTGTTCCGACTACGCCACAAGCCCAAGCCGCCGCCCGAGCTCTCTCCGCAGCAGCGGCCGCTCATCGGCAGCGGCGGCCAGGCCATCCTGATTCTCCTCGAGCCTGCGGAGCAGCCACGGGAGCACCTCCTCAAAAGCGCCGAAGGGCACAAGCTTGAGCGCGTTGAAACCCTCGAGCCCCAGCGTGAGCGTCACGTCATCCGCCATGCCCAAGATCTGAGCGAGGTGCACGCGCTCATGGCTGGGCGACACTCCGCGTTCGCGCATGCGCTCAACCACCTTTCGCACCGACTCGCGGTTGTGGGTCGCGAGCAGCAGCGCCGCGGCGGCAGGCGTCGCCGTGCCCGCCAGCGCGCCGCCGCTGCTCTGCGCCGGCGGTGCACTACTCGTACTCGCCTCGAGGAGCAGCATCGCGCACGCATCGTACGTGAGGTCGGTCGCGCGCTTGGTTGGCTGCAGCTTCATCGCTTCCTCTGAGCCGCGGTACGCGCCACGCACGAGTTTGACGGCGAGCGTATAGCCGCCAGCGCGCGCAAGGTTCAGCTCGTGCCGCACGCGCTCCTCGGCGCCCAACAGGTAACACTGGTGCGTGTCGTACACGAGGGGTGCGTGCGGTGGTCGGTTGAATTCGGCTGCGAGTGAACGTGCGATGAGTCGGATCGCGGGCTGGCGCGGCGTCTGCTCGGCGTCGAGGAGCAATCCTATGCCCGCGCCGCGCGCACCCATGCACAGCTCGCGCATGATGGCTCGCGAGTTGGTCAGCTCGTGGCGCTCAGCACTGCTCAGCTTCGCTGCGTCAGCAGCGAGCGCGAGGGCAGCATCCGCATCGTGCGCCTCCGGCGCCGCGGCCACGGCCTCATCCGCGGCGGCCACGCCGATGGTGAGGCGCTCGAGCAGCGAGGGCGAAATGAGCGCCGTGAGCTTGAGCGGCACGAAGGCGCACTGCGGGCCGAGGCCTGCTTGCAGCTCGTGCAGCAAGGCCACCTTGGCTCGAATGATGGCCTGCCGCGCCTCGAGGCCCTCGAGCTCTTCAGTGGAGTGATCTATGATGCAGCGCACATTGTAACGACCCAGTGCCTGGGCGCGTCGCTGAGCGTCGGCGAGCGACGTGCCCGCCACAAACTGAGTGAAGGCGGTCGCCCTCGTGGCGGCCAGCGCCGCCGCGCCAACCAAGGGGGGGCCGTGCCCAGCGATGGCCTTGGAGAGTACCGATTTGGTGAACCGCACGAGCGTGTCCGACGCGCACGCGTGCAGCACCGCGGCCGATCGTAGCAGCGCAGGCAAGGGCAGAGAGGAGAGGCCACTGGCAGTCTGCATACGGAGAGGCGAGGTCATTAGTGCGTTGCGTTGGGCGATCTCATCGGTCCGTGCTCTCCAGCTGGTGCTCTCCTCTAGGCGAGTATGTGTGAAGGTGGCGTGGACCAAAGTGACTGGCGAGGTGCCCTCTCTCTCTCCAGGACGGGCTACATGTATGTCACACAAAGATCCCTTGAGAAAAAACGTTCGGCGTCATCAAACCGCGGCGTCGGAGGCACCGAAACACGCGGCTCTCGGGGGTGCGCCCTGACGGGGATGCCGACTCCCACCATGCGCATCCTTGAGATGCGAAACTCTGCGAACGACGATGGCCTCAACGAGCCGCTCGTTGCGGGCGCGAACAAGGACCACGGCCACGAAGCGATTCATCAAAACGGGGTTCATCCAATTACGGGACCCGACGGCCTGACCACTGCGCAGGCCCGCGAGCTCTTCGCTGAGTGGGGTCCGAACGCGCTCCCCGAGAACAAGAAGAGCAAGGTGCGGCCACGCGCCGCGCGTGCGGTCACGCGCCGCGTGAACGCGCGATTTCCTCACTCCCCATCAATCTCACTTGCTGCGCCCTTGCTCCTTGCCTCGCCACTGGCAGTTGGTACTGCTCCTGCTGGCCTTCGTCACGCCGATGGCGCTGCTCATCTGGGTGGGTATCGTCGTCGAGCTGGCCGTCGGCATTCAGAAGGTTGCCCAGGGCCTCGAGGGCGCCGAAGGACCGACAGAGCACCTGGTAGACTTTGGCGTGCTCATGCTGCTCCAGGTTATGAATGCCGTTGTGGGTTGGCATGAGGAGGCTAAGGCGGGCGACGCGGTGGATGCGCTCAAGAAGAGCCTCGCACCCAAGGCCAACGTGAAGCGCGACGGCCGCTGGCAGGTCATCCCAGGCCGCGACCTCGTGCCCGGCGACCTCGTTGTGCTCGCCCTCGGTGGCGCGGTACCCGCCGACTGCCGGCTCCTCCACGGCAAGGAGATTGGCGTCGACCAGGCGGCGCTCACGGGCGAGTCGCTGCCCGTGAAGATGCGCGAGGGCGACGTGGCCAAGATGGGCTCGACCGTCTCCACCGGTGAGATCGAGGCGATCGTCGAGTCGACGGGCGCCAACACCTTTTTTGGCAAGACTGCCTCGCTACTCAACTCCGTCAACGACGTGTCGAATCTCGACAAGATCCTGATGCAGATCCTCATGTCCATCTGCTCCTTTGGCGTGCCGTGCATCATCGCCATCTGTGCCGTGCTGGGCGAGCGCCAGAACGGCATCGAGACTGTGATCACGCAGGCGGTCGTGCTGCTCGTCGCGGTCGTGCCCATCGCGAACCAAGTCGTGTGCACGTCGACCCTCGCGCTTGGCGGCCGCACGCTCGCCGAGCACAACGCGATCGTCACGCGGCTCTCGTCGATTGAGGAGCTCGCGGGCATGGCGATGCTCTGCTCGGACAAGACGGGCACCCTCACCCTCAACAAGATGGTCATGCAAGAGATTGTGACCACGGACGGCCAGGCGCACCAGTGGCCGCACGGCTGCGCGTTGTCCGAGGCGGCGACCGCAGTACTCCGGTACTCTGCCCTCGCCACCAAGTGGCGTGAGACGCCCAAGGACGCACTGGACCGGCTCGTGCTCGGCGCCGCCCAGCCGATGCTCAACGAGCTCGACTCCTTTGTGCAGCTTGACTATTCGCCCTTTGACCCATCGATCAAGCGCACGACCGCCACGCTCCGCGACCCGAGTGGACGCGAGTTCGACGTGACCAAGGGCGCGCCGCCCGTGGTGCTCAAGATGGCGTACAACTTCCACGAGATCCGCGAACCCATCGAGCGTGCCATCGACGACTACGCCGAGCGTGGCGTGCGCTGCATCGCCGTCGCTGTCACCGACGCACAGAAGCGGTGGAACTTCGCCGGGCTGATCACTTTCCTCGACCCGCCTCGCCCCGACACCAAGGCCACTATCGAGAACGCGAACAAGCTCGGCGTGGGCGTCAAGATGATCACGGGCGACCAGCTCGCCATCGCGCGCGAGACGTGCCGTACTCTCGGAATGGGCACCTCCGTGTTCGGTGCAAACGCGCTCCCGGAAACCGCCGATGCATCTGATGTGGACTCGGTTCGCGCGATGGACAACATCGAGGTGGCCGACGGCTTCGCGGGCATGTTCCCCGAGCATAAGTTCCTGATCATCGACATCCTGCGCCGGCGCGGCTGGACTGTGGGCATGACGGGCGATGGCGTGAACGACGCTCCCGCCCTCAAGAAGGCCGACGTGGGCATCGCTGTGCAGGGCGCGACGGATGCGGCCTGCGCGGCCGCCGACATCGTGCTCATGGAGGAAGGCCTGAGCACCATCATTGTAGCCATCCGACTCTCTCGCAAGATCTTCCAGCGCATGAAGAACTACCTCACGTACCGCGTGGCCTCTTCCCTCATGCTCGCCCTCTTCTTCGTCATCTCAGTCGCCGCCTTCAACCCGCTCGAACACCTCAACTGCCAGACCCTGTTCAACGTGCCCGGCGGCTACTACAACAGCACAGCCGAGCAGATGCTCTGCGCGACCACCACAGTGCTCGGCTCGTCCACTTGCCTGCCCGCGGGAACCGAGACGACGTGCCAGATCGACCAGCTCTCGCAGAACAACGACGTGGTCGTCGACATGAACAGCGTGGCCATCCCCAACTACTTCCTGCTCAACATCCTGCAGCTCGTGTTCATGATCATGTTCAACGACATCTGCATGATCACGGTCGCGTGGGATAACGTCAAGGACTCACGCATCCCCATGACGTGGAACATGCGCCGGCTGTACGCACTCGCCTCCGTGCTCTGCGTCACGGTCGCGCTGCTCCAGCTCCTCTATCTGATCATCGGCTACTCGGCCATGCTCCCCGCGTCGCAGCAGCCCGCGCCGATGAACCTGATCTGGGCCTTGGGATACCACACGCCGCTCCAATTCTCCGAGATGGAGACGATGATGTACATCTCGCTTTCATGGGCTGGCTTCCTCACCCTCCTTGCCTGCCGCAATGAAGGCTTCTTTTGGGAATCGCTGCCCGGTAAGGAGCTCTTCGTCGCCTTCTGCGTCTCCATCGGGGCAACCACACTGCTCGGCTCGCTGCTCAAGGCAGATACGATCTCCTTTTGGGCGACGCCGTTCCCGGTCGTTCTCATCACGCTCATCTACAACCTGCTTGCCTTCTTCATCCTCGATTTCGTCAAGGCGGTTGCGAACTGGTCTTTCGACCGCATCGAGGGCAAAGTCGACCCTATCGTCGGCAAGTCGATGAAGATGTCTCTCTGGGCCCAGAACCGCGCTTCCCTCGCTACGCGCGAGACGGGCAACGACCGGAACACGGGCAACGGTGCCGGCGCGGCGCGCAGCACCCGTGAGGCCGAAGACGCACGTCCCCGCACTGGTCACCGCGCCAACCCGGAGGAGATCGAACGCCTCCATGGGGCAGTGGCCAAGCTGGCTGGCCTGCTTGGC
The DNA here is from genome assembly GCA_001275005.1 of Chrysochromulina tobinii. Taxonomy (NCBI): domain Eukaryota; phylum Haptophyta; order Prymnesiales; family Chrysochromulinaceae; genus Chrysochromulina; species Chrysochromulina tobinii. The sequence goes on along the minus strand of JWZX01001790.1, from coordinate 7,166 downwards.
GCTGTGCAGCCCGAGTCCCAGGTCGCCGTGGCCGAGATTCTCGCCTCCCTGCGTAGCTGAATCGAGATTACGACCAGATTACGACCGAGATGCTCACTTCGCTGTGCAACTGGCCGCCGCGCACGGTTGCCGTACTGTGGAGCCCGCGGGGATGGGCTGTGTGCGCGCGGGCAGGTGGTGCACATGGTGCCCCAAGAGCCCCAAGAGCTCCAAGAGGCCCCAAGAAGCACCCACCCCCCAAGAAGCAACGCTTTTGAGCAAGAGAGACAGTGCGACGGGCCCATCGAGGGCGCGTCTCCGAACAGCGCGGCGAAGCACCGACAGCCACAGAGCGGAGACGAGGGCGGGGATTTGGGAGAATACGAAAGGCGCGCGCCTGGCTCTGACACCTGGGGTGCACGGTGCTGTGTTGTGTGTACGGTAACATGAGGTTGAAAACATGGTCGCATGGATCACGTCACATGTGACACCCGTGCTTCTGCTCGCACACGCACGTAGCACGGTTGTCGCGTCTATCGTGTTAACGTTCACGGCTCCGTACGCGCCCACCAGGACGCGCCGGGACTCCGCACATGGATGGGCATCTCCGACGGGCGCGCTACAACCTCAACCATGAAATGCTGCGTGTTCTTATTCATCGGATCTAGCGCTGCATACTACCAGGCGCATTTTGAGCACGGCGTCGCCTCGGGCGACCCATCATCCGACTCTATTGTGATCTGGACGCGAGTGACGCCGGCGTTATCCCTCGCTGAGCAACCCGCTCCGGAGTCGCTCTCTTTGGAGGTTTCATGGTTTGTCTGGTTTGAAACCGACAACACGCTGGTGCAGACAGGGGTTTTCACAACGAACGGGACCCGCGACTGGACGGTGAAGCACATCGTGTGCGGCCTGGTGCACTCGACGCCCTATTTGTACAACTTCACGATCGGTGCAGCGGCTTCGCCTACAGGGCGCTTCTCTCTGCCGCCACCCGCCGGCGTGCACCTCGACTCGCTGCACTATGCCGTCTTCTCGTGCTCAAGCTGGGCATGGGGCTACTTCAACGCCTTTGGTGCTGCCGCGCGCCGCAGTGCCGTGCGCCGCCGCCTCGACTTTTGGCTGCACGTGGGTGACTATTTCTACGAGGACGGCCAGGAGCAGCCGTACCCGAGGGCCGACCAGGCGGTGCGCTGGACGGGTCTGCAGCCGGCTACGGAGACCCTGACGCTGCGCGACTACCGGCTGCGCCACGCACTCACGCGCACCGACGTGGACCTGCAAGCGATCTCCGAGGCCGCGCCGCTGATTGCGGTCTGGGATGACCACGAGATCACGAATGATCCGTGGGTGGGTGGTGCGCAGGCCCACAACCCAGAGAACGGCGAGGGCGATTGGTGGGTGCGCAAGCGAGCAGCTGTCAAGGCTTACCATGAGTGGATGCCCACCCGCATCGAACCACCGCCCGCTTGCACAACGAACGCGGCGAGCGTTGCAGCAAGCGCCGCCGAGATCTCCATGTGCACTGGCACGCACGAGGGCGAGCGCATCTACCGCCAGTTTCGCTTCGGCACCCTCGCCGCGCTCTTCATGCTCGAGACGCGGCTCCTCGCACGTGCAGAGCAAGCGTTCGACGGGTAAGCGCTCGACGGGTGGACGGCCGCCGCCACTCGAACGCTCGGCAGAGCCCGCTGCATGCAAGTGCTCAACACGACGCCCCACTCATCCTCTTCCCCACAGGTGGACGGCCGCGGCCCAAGTCGCTGCGATCGTCGCTGCGCATGGGCCGGCAGACTGGACGAGCATGCCGCTCGTGCTCGACCAGTTGGCGACGCTCAATGCGAGCTGGCACGCAGCCCGTGTATCTGCAGGGCGCGAGATGCTTGGGCCGCAGCAGCTGACGTGGCTTCGCGATGGCATCGCAAACGCGAGCGCAGATGCGGTGACCTGGCAAATGATCTGATGACTGATGGCTGATGACTGATTGACGACGCCATTGATTGCCCCCCTCATCAGGTGACCGGCAGATGATCCGATGACTGATGACTGATAACTGATGGCGCCATTGATTGCCTCCCTCATCAGGTGACCTGGCAGATGATCGGGCAGCAGGTCATCGTGCAGCCGCGAAACCCTTGCGATCTGCAGCTCGCGGTGGAGCGTGCGCCCACCACAGCGCTGCGGCACGAATGGGCGGCGACTCTGGCCAACCTGACGGCCGCCGACTATGCGACGCGCACGGTGCGCCCTTGAGATTCAATTGAGATTCTGTTGAGATTCTATTGAGTATTCAATTGGAATGTCCCCTGGTTGCGTCTCTGAGTGCGTGCCGAATGGCCTGTGATTGCCCCCGTCACGTTCAGGTGCGCTATTGGGACGGCTCGGCGTCCATGGAGAACCGGCTGGGCGAGCGGCGCGCTGTCGGTCGCACGGAGCACGAGCGCGCCAAGGCGTTGCTCGCCATGGCCCAATTCGGGCTGAACGCCGATTTCGACAGTTGGGACGGCTACCCCGCTGCGCGTGACCGATTCGTCGATGTACTTCAGACGATCCCAGGCGGGCGCGCGGCTGTGTACGCGGGCGATAGCCATGCTGCATGGGCAGGCCACCTCGTGTCACCCGCGAATGGGCGGCACGCTGCTCTCGAGTTCGATGGGACGTCGGTCTCCTCATCTGGTCCGGACACCTGGATGGCGTTCTTGCCCCCGCCGCTGCTCGAGGCGGCGTATGTGAGCGCAACGGCCCATCTCGACTACGCGGACACCAACCAGCGTGGCTGGATGGAAGTGAGTGTCACCCACCAGACGCACTCCGTTGCCTTTCTGACGGTCTCGACGGTGGGCTCACGCGATCACTACACCGTAGGGTGCGACGCTGCGTTCGAACAGCTCGCCTCTGAGCCGCACGTCCTGCGCCGGGTGGCATGCCCGCCGACGTCAGCTGACGGCGGTGAGGGCGGCGCGGGCGCTGCAGTGGGCGCTGGCGACGTGTCAACGGCTCCTTGCGACAGCCATGGAGGCTCAGCAGGCCCGCTAGTGCTGACTGCGCTCACTGGCGTCCTTGTGGGCGTCGGGGGCACGATGGTGCTGCTTAGGCAGCAGCGGCTAACAACGGCGCGCAGCATTATGAACCAGCATCAGGTAGAGTTCAGTTCGCACTCACACTCGACGTCCGCGGCCTCTCATGGGGACGAGTGGGGAGATGTCGGCGAGATCGGCGAGTTGCACCATGAGAAAAGAAAGGCCGACGAACGTCTACATTAGTTATCATAGTTTTTACGTTCGCTCGTTCGGTTAGTTGAAAGAAGTGTATAATTTACGTACGGCGTAAACGGGTAAAGCATAGCATCCCAAACTAAGGGGTCGCGCGATTTCTGGGAAATGAGCTGAAATCGTACTCGAGCGTTATCTTTCGTTTTTTTCCACCCGCTATAGATTTACACGCCCTTCGGCTACAATTTATGTGCGCGAATGATTCACAGGCGGATTGGTGTGAATTTCATTTCTGAGTGAATCGTAGCGTGCTAATTTTCCGGTAGGCAAGATTTGAATTTGGTACGAAAGGGAGCGCCCGCGATTCGCAGTCTGAGTGATTCACTACCCTCGCAAGCGCAAGTGGGCTCATTTTCCGGTAGGCGAGAATCGAACCTCTCTGAAACAGTGGTTCAGTGCCCGTGTGGGAATCACGGCATGCGTGAATCTCGTTCGTCGCGATTCAGAGCATGCAAGATTTGAATTCGGCACGAAAGGGAGGGCACGGAATTCGCACAACCAAGATTCACGCGTGCCGTGATTCCCACACGGCCGTAATTCCCACCGCGCCCAAGACACGCGAAACGGAGCCACACGCACACACCAAGCACCCACCGCCGAGAGACAAGCACGCACACGTGCAACAACGCGAGTGCGTGCGCGCTATCCCGTTCCCTTGGCTTCTGCGTTCGCCGTTGCGCGCATGCGGCGCATGCGTACGCGTGCCGCACCCCTTTGCCACGCTGCACATGCTCTCCTTGCCCTCATTTGCTCACTCACGCGGCATTGCGCGCCGCATGGCGCGCCTCGCGCTCGGCCTTCTTCTCCGCCATGTAGGTCTTCACGATGGCCACCATGGTGCCCTTCTTGCGCGTCTCGTTGTTCATCACCCTGAGAGCAGGCGCAGAGAGAGGCGGAGGATGAGAGGCTACGTAAAGACGCGGAGGGCACGAGGAGAGGGCAGGGGCCAGCTGCGCTCACCACGTCTTCCACTCCTGGGCGGCCAGTTGGAGGTTAATCAACTGGATCCCCGCGAGGCCAGCTCACTCTTTTTGGGAGGTCTGTTGTAGCTGCGCGGTGGGAGCCCGAGCTCGGCGCGGCATTGTGCGCATGCCGTTGATCTTCGGTTGCACGAGGGCATTGAATACGGACATTTCATCAGAGTGTGTACCTGTGTGCAAGCCCTTGAGTTGCCGGCCGCATTTTCGAGCCGGCTGCGCTCAGCGAGGCCCTCGCCTGCCGCACGCGCGCTCTCCCGCATGGCTGGAGTGATAGTCTGATTAATGCCATTGGATCTTCTGATCACAACGAACTCGGAGACCTCATGGTCTGATATCTCTCGCACGTGCTTTGTTGCTTCAGCTGTTTTCCACCAGCTTGATTGGTCGTCGCCGAGTAGCGCTCGCGATATCTGCGAGAGGGAGAAAACATGCACATATGAGAGGAGGAGATGAAAGGGGTAAGAGCCTTGGCACGTGCCTCCTCCAGAGTAGGTGGCAAGGCCTCCGAAGCTAGTAAATAGTCGACGACCAGTCGCGCGAGACGAGCGGCCGCGGCTACGCTGACGCGAGCTGCGTTCGTCGTGAAGCCGTTGCGCATGTCGTTGCTAACCAGGACTGCGTGGTACGTGCAGGTGACGATGATATCTCTCCGCGATTTGAGCGCCGGGTAGAGCTTTTTGCTTGCTGCTAATCCGATGCAGACCACAACCACCGCGAAATCGTACTTGACCAGCATATCGATGAACATTGAATTGAGAAGAAAGCCGTGCTCGATGTTTTCATCTGTCGGCTGCGAACCTGTGCCGGGATGAAACCCCAAGCAAACGTCAGTGGTGATGATGTCGGACACCCCGTACTCCGATCCTAGCAGAGCCCGCTGCATTGCGGCCTGCACCGCCTTGCCGCTTGGACACTTAGGATCCAGGATGTGATTGCCAGCAGCATTCATTCCTTCGCCACAGACCACGACCACGACGTTGCTATCCCTCGACACTCCCTGCAGACGGCGAAGGCGCATAAGCGCGTCGTAGTTGCGAAGAAGAACCAAGGGTTCCGCTGGTTTGTTGTATCCCAAAGATTGTCCGTGCTTTTTCATGACCTCGAACATCGTCGAAACAGCTTCGCCGAAAGGCGTGGCGATGCCAGAAACCTGCTGCGAAACGGAAACGCCCGGATGGGCGGCTGCTTCTGGCGGCGGGGCGGCGACGGCAACCGCTGCGGCGGCGGCGGTCGCAGCGCCGTCTTGACGCACGCCGATTGTGGCCATCAAGAGCTGTGGGTCCATGCCATCAGCGATCTGACGCCGTGTGCCGCGCAGCTCTTGAGGCCCCACGCTTGCAACCTGAAAATGGATTAGCCCACCCCGATCGCGCAGATTCGGACCAGCTTGCGCACTCACAGTGTCAGCATTTTCCTCATCGTCATCAGTGCTCGAAATCTCAATGCACACCGGACCAGGGTGCTGAGTCAAGGGTACTCGCGGGGAAGGGATGTCACCCCGGGCGGACAGGCGCCAGTGGTCCTTCGGGTGATCATAGGCGACCCAATGATCTGGCGCCGCCCTATAGCATCTCGTCCCATGATGGCAAAGGGGTTTGCCTGCGGCGCGAGCATACGGCGTGGCCATTCGTGCCACCTTCCGTTTATGGTAAACCGTGAATCGCAACCGCTTTTGGTAATTGCCAAATGCATGCAGAATACATGTATGCCAAATGCATGCAAAATGTCTACTTGATGTCACCTGCAGATCTCTTAGTTCATGAAAAACTCGTCGACACTTCGTCGTTAAATAATCACGGGCACCGAACAAATAACGCGGGTGTGAGCCACAAAAGAACGCAGAGCACACGTCCTCTCTTTCATGAACAGCAAGAAACCGAAGACTGGGGATGGCAACGTCTCTGCTACAACGGGCTCCAAGCGCAAGGAGCCCGTTGTAGCAGAGACACCAGTTGTGCTGGATCACACTCTCAAGAAGGTGGATGCAAAAGCCTTTCTCATGGAGAAACTCGAACTGCGGGAGCACAAGGAGATGGTTGCAGTAGGCCAAAATGTGCATCGCGGGGATCCTGAACCCTTTGCCCCTCGTTTCTCCTTCTGACTAGAGGCGTGCGCCCCGTGTGCCACCATGCTCAGGGCGCCGCCCCCGGCACAGTCGAGATCGACGCCTACGTCGTCTGCGACTTCAAGATTGTCTGGAGCGAGCTGTGCGACATTTATGAAGAGGTGACGTCCCAAGAAGTGCTCCACCAAATCGCGACCGTCGTCATGCCGCACCTCTTCTGCTCGGCGACGCGCACGATCTCGGATTTGGCTTGCGTCACCGACGAGAACGGCGAGCACACGCCGCTGACCCTCATGATCAAGGACGTTGAGGCACACACTGGGCTAGGCAGCAGCGTGGCGGCAGTACACGCTGTCTTCGAAACGCATTTCGAGGCTCCCATTGCGATCTGAGCGCCTCTGAACCTTTATGGCGACGAAGCTGATATATCCGGCGGCGCATCCGCAACTACAATAATGTCGTCGAAAGCTGCCAGCCGCCGACGAGGAGCAGCGGGAAGAAGATAAGGATCTGGTCGAGCACGACCGTGTGCTTCGAGCGTCTTGCTTCGGGGAACGCGGCAGGGGCATGAAGGCGGCAGGCGTGCAGGAGGCGCCAAGCTGGGGAGATGATGTGGCTGAACGGGTGTGCGTACGTGTGACACGGGCTTTTAATGCTTGCTGAGCTTCTCACTATCTTTTCGGAGATGAGCAAGGGACACCATGTGAACGGCCGGACTGTTCCCCCGATCGTGAGCGCTTTCACTAAGGTCAACGTTCACACGTCACTCGGCGACTTATTTTGCAATGCGTCAGATTTCTTCTTTCCTCGTCGCCATTGCGGCTGTCGCCGGGCGGCTTGCGTCGCCGAACGACTTGGGTGCGCGGCGTT
>JWZX01001789.1:0-12889 GCA_001275005.1 Chrysochromulina tobinii | reverse complement strand
ATGGCGCCTTCCTTAGGTGCTCCGGTGCTGGTCCGCTGCGCGTAGGACTGTGCGAGTGAGAACTTGTTGATGGCCTTCTCGTCGATGTGGTAGATTGGCGTACCAGGCTTACCCGCAGCGCTCCGCCGTGTCACGCACAAGGGCGCGCCCTTGATGGGCAGCCACTCGGCGATGACGCGCTTGCCGGGCTCCACCTTGCCTTTCTTCTTCTTGAGGGGCGCCTTGTCGACGACGCCGTTCTGGAAGTGTGCGCGCGCGTGCGCGCTGATACTTGCGCCGCCGATGCGGCGGTTCTTGGCGTGGTGGACCACGCCCTCGATCGCACCAGCTGCAGGCATCGCGTCTTCGTCGTCGCCGCTGTCGTCGACGAAGTCACCGAAGCGAGCGGGCGGAACGACCACACGCTTGCCTGCACGGCACATTTCTTAGATCCGGGTCCGTTAAAATTCTATGGAGTTGCATGCAAAATTATATCTTTCAAGGAGCTTAGATATAACGTTTTAACGTTGCATGCAGCTCAGCATATTTAACGACCTGCGAACCGCAGGCAAAGTACCGGGACTTAAGGCATGCGCCATGTTCTTTTAAGAAGAAAGTTTGAAACGAGGCGACGCGAAATGTGTGTGTCCCGGTGCGGTCAGCCAAGAACAAAGCTGACGATTCCTGACGTATTAATTGTGTACAACCATGTCTGTGCAAGGCGCAGCGTGCAGGGGTCGTGGTGTGATGTGCGGTGGGCGCTCCATGCACAACTGTACTATACGCGCGCGCTGTAGGGGGCTGAGACATCGTCACATGTCCTCGACATGTGTGGGCTAAATGCGCTTCTTTTCGGTTGGCTTGGCTCACAATGGGCATGGCTTGGCTTGGCTTAGTTGGCGGAGCGGGCCAGGCTGACTAAACGTTCACAATCGAGGTTAGTTTCGTCAGTTCACGAGGCCTACATTGCATTCGCGAAGTCGGTGGACTCGACGCATTGGCAAAACATGCTGGAGCTCATCGGCCTCGGAAGGCGCGATCCGCGAAGGAGTTGTGTCGACGCACAAAGAAGGACTACGCTGCGTCATCACCTCAAGTGGGTGGTCCTCGACGGGACCACCGCCGCCGTGCCGCTCGTCGGCTCGTATGGCGACATGTGGAGGACGCTCACGGAGCACCACGGCGCCTCGTGCCAGTACGAGACGTTCAAGACAATTGGTTCAAGAAGTGCATCAACGGCTCCAAGGCGAAGCTGCTCCACGAGAAGAGACAGGGCCAGCACCACGTCTTCTGGCAGCTGACGAGGGAGCCGTCCGCCGTCGCGCTCCTCGGCGACGGCGCCAGCCTGCTGGGCCTCGCCATTGAGCCTGCGCAGCTCGCGCTCGACTACGCAGCCGAGGGGCCCACCGCGCCCGTCGCGCCTACCGGTTTGGGCTCTTTGTGCTCTCTGGACTCTCTGGCAGCAGCAGCAGCAGCAGCAGCAGCAGCAGCAGCAGGTGCAGATGCAGGTGACTCCACTCTAGCCGCGCTGCCTGGCGCCGTGGCGGGCGCACCCGTCACGTCCGATGCGAGCGTGCTGCAGGTGCCCGCCACGGCTGTCGCTGGACTCGCCCCTTCCACCACCGACTACCCAGCCGTCGCGCCCACCTCGCCCACCGCGCCCACCGCGCCCGTCACGCCCGTCGGCGTCGCGCCCGTCGCGCCCGTCGCGCCCACCGCGCCCGTCGCGCCCTCGTTCGCCGACGGCCTACGACGAGTCGGAGACCTCGCCCCAGGACGGTGACCAGTCGAAGCACATGGACGAGTCCCCCAGCTACGTGGCCACCTTCATGAAGCAGCCAGGGAGGACGGTCGTCGACATGCCCCTGTCTGTCTTGGTGGCGCTGGAGGCCGCCGCCAGGCTCTGGGTCTGGCGGCGGGCGGATGCTCCGCCGAGCGTGATCCGCCTGGACCCGGGAGGGGTCCTGGTGTTCCGCGGGGATCTCTGCCATGCAGGGGTGGGATATAGCATCGAGAATGTAAGGGTGCATATGTACTTGTACCACCCTGCATACCATCCGCCCCGGAGCTCTATCTATGCGTGCCAGCGCGGACTGCCACGCCAAGGCAGCCGCTGCGACACGCGCGAGCAGGCCTTGCTGGCGAGCCTTCTCGAGGAGCGCGGCCGCGGCCTTCGACTTCGGGCTCTTGTTGAACTGCGGATGCGTGATGACGTGCGTGAATCTCTTCTCCATCGCGGTCTCCGACTTAGGGAGGTCGCCCAGTGCCTTCGCCTCGAGGAGCGGTTTGAGGAAACCGACTATCTGCTGGAAGGTGAGCTTGGGCTGGAGAATCTCGGCCTGCTTCCAGGCCTCGTAGAGGTCGATCTCCTTGTCCTCGGCAAATGCCCGCTTGTAGCCCCGCTTCTCGTCGTACTCGTATGGGCGGTTGCCGCCACAATCGCGCGCGTTCTCGTAATGCTTTGGCATGATGAGCTGATGTACTGGTCGAAATCCACGCGCGAATCAAGTGTCAGTGTGCCGGTATGACGGAGGCGCGCGCGGAAGAAGCCGGAAGCGCCGGGCATTGGGCCGTACTTGAAGTGGCACGGCGGCGCGCCCACGACGCGCATGGCTGAAGGCCAAGTGGACCTCCTATGCAGTGTCCTCTGGCGGCCAGAGCCTCACCGCTGTGAAGGTGGAGCGCTGCAGCGCTTCACCGGCACCGCCGAGCTGGTCCACTCTTGGGGCCGGCGGTATGTCTTCGCCTGGGCATAACCCTGCACCCCCACCAGCTCTGCCGACAATGAGCGACACTCTCTAGATCACACTAGGCGGGCCGTGGCGGCGGAGGACAACGAGCAGGCGTACGGAGACGAGTTGCAGCAGCTCACCTTCGATCTGTGCCATGTGGCCGGCGTCGCGACCAAGGTCGTGGGCCGGCCGGCGCCCGTGTATTATCAATTATGCGAAGCGCGCCGCCCTCCTCGCGCGGTACTACGAGGGCGGCCGCCGCGAGGAGGGCCTTCCAGCAGATAGTCGGTTTCCTCAAACCGCTCCTCGAGGCGAAGGCACTGGGCGACCTCCCTAAGTCGGAGACCGCGATCTTGGAGAAGAGATTCACGCACGTCATCACGCATCCGCAGTTCAACAAGAGCCCGAAGTCGAAGGCCGCGGCCGCGCTCCTCGAGAAGGCTCGCCAGCAAGGCCTGCTTGCGCGTGTCGCAGCGGCTGCCTTGGCGTGGCAGTCCGCGCTGGCCGTGGCGGCGGAGGACAACGAGCAGGCGTACGGAGACGAGTACGATCCGGCGTATGAGGAGCCGCCCAGCATGTCCGGCCGGATGTAGAACGGGGGCGCGCAGAGTGGGCGAGGATCGAGAGAGCACTTCAAGTACGGCCCACAGGACAACGAGCAGGCGTACGGAGACGAGTTGCAGCAGCTCACCTTCGATCTGTGCCATGTGGCCGGCGTCGCGACCAAGGTCGTGGGCCGGCCGGCGCCCGTGTATTATGCGAAGCGCGCCGCCCTCCTCGCGCGGTACTACGAGGGCGGCCGCCGCGAGGAGGGCCTTCCAGCAGATAGTCGGTTTCCTCAAACCGCTCCTCGAGGCGAAGGCACTGGGCGACCTCCCTAAGTCGGAGACCGCGATGGAGAAGAGATTCACGCACGTCATCACGCATCCGCAGTTCAACAAGAGCCCGAAGTCGAAGGCCGCGGCCGCGCTCCTCGAGAAGGCTCGCCAGCAAGGCCTGCTCGCGCGTGTCGCAGCGGCTGCCTTGGCGTGGCAGTCCGCGCTGGCCGTGGCGGCGGAGGACAACGAGCAGGCGTACGGAGACGAGTACGATCCGGCGTACGAGGAGCCGCCCAGCATGTCCGGCCGGATGTAGAACGGGGGCGCGCAGAGTGGGCGAGGATCGAGAGAGCACTTCAAGTACGGCCCAATGCCCGGCGCTTCCGGCTTCTTGATCCGCGCGCGCCTCCGTCATACCGGAGTCGGAGCGCGAGCACCTCAAGATTGCCTTCTTCTTCAAGAGGGCGCGTGCCGCTGCCTGCAGCTTGCGCTCCGCCACGCCCACGGCGGCCAGATGGACCTCCCGAGTGCCCTCCGGCGGCCAGAGAGCAGCTTTGAAGGTGCGCTTATCTGCAGCGAAGCAGCTCTCCACCCCCCACCACAGAGAGGTTGTCCACTCCTGTTTGAGCTTCAGAACCCGGTACTTCCGACGAAAATCACCTCCCCCCCCTCCCCCTATTCCCACCGTTTGCATGCGGCTTGCGCGACCCTGCAAACCAAACTCGAAAAGTTCACGGCGGGGCGTGAGGCCGTGCTCGTCAGGGGCCATCGCGAGGTAGCATGCTTCCTCGCGGGAATCGGATTGCGCGAGGTCCACCACTTGCGCGCCGATGGCTGTCGATAGCACTCCTGGTGCTTGGAGCGATCGTGCGTGCGGATGGCATACGCGTGCCGCTCGAAATCAACATCGGCTTGATGGGCTTTGCGGGCGATGGCGCCAGCGGCTTGGAACTCGACGCTGGGGAACTGCACCGGCTGCTCTCTCAGCTGCTCCCGCGGCGCCAGCCGCTGTGCGGCTCGGATAGCACGCCAGCGGACGTGACGTACGAGTTCACGTACAATGTCGTGCAGCTCAAGACGGGTCTTCCTACGCTCACCAAGGCGCTCGCCGCGGCGATGCGCCCGGCGGCGGCCTCGCCGCCCGGTCACTTCGAGGTACCGATGGGTGACATCGAGCCGCACCTTGAGCGCATCCACGCGTCGTACTTTGAGCACGCGCCGGCGAGCGGGACCACGGCCGGGCCCGCTGCCTACAGCATCCTTGTGCTTAATCCGCAGCGTGCCGCCTTGCAGAGCGCGCTAACCGCCTCGGCTCGGCGAGCCGCAGGACTCCCAGACGAGGCGATCAGCGCATTTGGGTATCACTACACCGACGGCGTGGGCGCATCGGTCGTGGAGGCGGGTGCGGCCGGCGTGCCCACGCAGCTGTGGCTCTCGAGTGGCCGATTCCTCGTCCTCGACCTCGCAGCAAACCCATGCGCATACGGAGCGACCGATGCGTCTGAGGGCGCGCTAACGGTGGGTGCCGTACCGCAAGTGACGACGTCCGCACACTCGCAGCTCATCGGCCGCCTCGCCGCGCTGCTCACCGGGGCGGCGCGCCAAGTCCTTGCCCCCGACCTGCGCACGTGCACGCTGCCTGACTTTACGACCGAGCTGCGCGTGCCGCTGATCGCGCTGCGCAATCACAACCTGTTCGACCCACTGAAGCCGGGGCATGAGCACTCTCTCGATCTCACTCGCCTCGAGGCGCAGCTCGAGCGCCTGTTGCTCCCCGGCCAGACGCTGCGCCTCCTCCCGTCCACCCACGAGTTGCATGCACACCCAACGCTCGCGGTGGCGCTCAGCCGTGCCTCTCTCTTCGACGCACCGACGGCACGAGACAGCGGGCGCGGCGGGCGGGCGTCGGCGAGCGCGAGCCGCACGTACCTGGACGCCGCTGCGATGACGCACCCGCTCAGCTCCTCTCTCCTGCGACTTGAACCCTTGGCCGACGCCCTGGCCGACGCCAACGCCGGCGCGGCGGTCGGCGGCGTGCGTCCCTACCGCGTGCTTCCGGTGTACGTGCTCTCATTGCTTGGCATGCATTCGGAGTTGCTCCTCGACCATGGATCGGTCGTGCATGCCTCCTCCGAGGCTGTCCTCGTCCTACAGACGAACTCCTCCCACCTCGCCGTCCCTTACTACACCGCTACAACGGCGGCGACGGCGACGGCGACGGACGCGCCCCCCCCCCACGCGATGCCGGCTTCGCCCCTCTCGATCCGCGCGCAAATGCACACAGTCTCGCTTCGAATTCCAACGGCCGCCGCCCTCGCAGGCCTCGCCTCCGCCCTCGGCGCCCTCATCGCTCCATTTGAGAGCGTGCGGGCGGGCGGTGCACCCGCCCGTGACTTCAGCTGGGCCGCGGGTCGCCATCCTTTCGGACCATTTGCACGGACGGCGGGGTTGCCACAGGTGATGGTCGACTCGGCGCGTCGTCACGTGGTGTTCTGCCGCGTGGCTACTGGCCTCCGCCTGGTGCGCGGGGCGACTCGCGCCCTCGAGAGCCTGAGCGCCCGGTACTTGCATGCAGCCGGCACGGAGCTAGACGCGCCGGAATTGACGGCGCTCGCCGCCGAGGCTGCGGCCGGGGCGATGGCGGTGGCCAAGGCGGCGGCGTTGCGCGCAGACGAAACTCATCATGGACGCTTGATGGAGGGGCGCTTGATGGAGGGGCGCTTGATGGATCAGCTCCGTGCCGGGCATCTGCGACTCTCCTCCCCCATCGCCCATCACGCGGTTCTCGAGCTCTATGCACATCTGCAGAGCCCCGAGGCCGCGCGCAATGCTACGCAGGCCGCCCTCGGCCACGCCGACCTCGAGGGCGCCCACGACAGCGCTGGGGACTTCGTGCGCCTGGCCGCGCTCGCGAGCGCGCGTGCGCTGGATGAGGTCGAGGGCCTCGAGGCGGCACTCGGCTGCTGTCACGTCCGAACGGTGCGCACACATGAGCCGCTGCCGCTCGTGCCGATGCTGCTCATCGGCGGGGCGGCGCTTCTCCTCGGGCGTGCCACCCTCTGGCTCACCAAGCCCGACACGCGCACGAACCGCAAGAGGCTATAGGTACAAGATCGAGTCGCTGAGAGACGTTAATAGCTGATTTTGTGCCCCTAAACGAAAGCTTAGCGCTATAAAGCGCTTCCTAAAGCTTACGTTAGCCATGAGCGATGAGGCGATGACGGCGTCGAGCTTATACGGCTTTATGCTTTAAGCCGTAATATTCAACAGACTACGTACTCACTACCTACTCACTATATACAGTGCCTAATCGCGACATTGTACGACTGGAGCTCACTGCCCAGATAATAATTGTACTACTAATCCTGATCTACTCTACCGCCGGGTGTAGTCTGTAGATTGTAGCTATCCTCGTACCATGACAGTATCATTCGGCGGGCGCGGCGCTGCCACCGGCGCGCTTGCGCTTTCGCGGCTTGAGCGCCGGCAGCAGCAGCCGCAGCAGCTCGGCGGCGTCCACATGCTCCAGGTCGCCATCCTCATAGTGCAGCTCGAAGCCGCGCGCACCTTCATACGCCGCCACGCGCCCCTCGAAGCGCCCGTGTCCAGCAAAGTGCTTGGACACGCGCCGGCCGACGAGGGCGTCCGGGCTGGCGAGTGGCAGGCGCACGAGCTCATCCAGGCCAACGTCCTCCTCGTCGCCATCCTCGTACTCGAGGTGGTAGCCTAGCGCGCTGTCGTGGGCCACCACCGTGCCCACGAAAGTCCCTTGACGACCAAAGGCCTTGCGGAAGGCGACGCCGAGGAGAGCGGCGGCAGGCGGCGGCGGCAGGTCGTCGGGATCGGTGAACAGGAGTGGTGCGAGGATCCCCTTGCCATGCTGAGCGCCCGAGCGCTGAGCGCCCTTGGACTTGGGCGCCGCCTCGAGCACATGAGCCTGCTGCGATACGTCGCTCAGCTGCCGGGGGGGGGAGAAGGGGGACAAGGGGCGCGAGGGGGCGGGCTCAGTGATGGCCAAAGAGAGAGAGAGAGAGAGGGAGAGAGGGAGAGAGGGAGAGGTGGGCCGACGCGCCCCCGAGGGAGTGGCCCCGAGGGGGGCACACGTGGGGCAAGGCGGAATGAAGGCTGCTTGTGCCGACTCGACGTGCGATAGAGACGCGACGCAAAGCCTTAGTAAGTGCCGGCGATCTAGGCCCCAAGGTAGACCCCCGCAAAGGCGATGGGAGCACCCGCGGGGGACAAGAAAGTGGGGCCGTCGGCATGGGAGGCGGGATGTCGGGGTCTTATACCGAGTCAGCGTGCGATAGGGCGACAACGCCAACCGTGAGAAGCGCCGAGATCTGGGCCCTCATGAGACCAACGGGACGATGACCTGGCATCGCATCGCCCGCTGGGCCCAAGACAGAGGAAGGGCCGACAGCTGGCGGGCTGGGGGGAGAGGCATGGCAGGGAGCGTGCGTGGCGCGTACCCAGACGTTGACCCCAAACTTGATATGGCCGTCGGGCACGGGGCAAGCGCGATGGCACAGGCGCACGTCGGGGGCGCCCGAGGCGTCCACGTTGCAGAAGAGCAGGGCTGTGCCGCACCGCGGGCGCACCGAGAAGGGTCCGCCGCCGCCGCCACGGCGCCGGAGCTCGGTGTGCCTGCCTAATTCGGCAGGTAGCAGTGGGAACTCGGTGTGCCCGATGCCCTCCGGGAGGGTGTTCAGGTACAAGAAGAGCGTCGCCAGCCGCCGAGGCCCGTCGGTCAACTCGACGGTTACGTCCTTGGCGCTGAGCGCGGCCAACGCCTCGTCGCCGAGACGGCGAGTGCTCGGGGCCTGAGCGCACGGCGCGCGGCCTAAGCCTTGGTCGCCGCTGCCGCCACCGCTGCTGCTGCTGCTGCTGCTGCTGCTGCTGCTGCTCCCGCTGCTCCCGCTGCGGCTGACGCCGCCACCGTCGCCGTCGCCGCAGGCGCTGCTGCCCTTGGCGCCACCTTTGCAGCTGCTGCCGCCACGGCCACCGCCGACGACAACGGCGTCGACGCCGTCCCTGCTGTTGCTGTTGCTGTTGCTGCTGCTGTTGCTGCTCTCAGCGCCACCCTCCTCAGCGTCACCCTCACCGCGGATGCGGATGGGCGCGAGGTCGTGGTGCATGTCGAAGCGGGCGCCGCGGCTGTAGTGCACGATCTGGAGCGGCTCGACGTGGTCCGAGGGCAGACCGACGAGCTCGGCCGCGCGCGCCTCGATGGCGCGCAGCACCGCGTCGCCGCTCTTGGGCAGCGCGAGCGAGATCGACGTGCGTTCCTTCGAGATGAGCCTCTCGCCATCGCCGTCGGTGTGCGACGGCTTGAAGGCGGCGCGGCGGCGCGTGAGCAGGTCGTCAAAGTGGTCGAGCTCGCGTGCCGTCAGAAAGTTAGGCACCACGTATATTGGTGGATCACAGTACACGGGCACGAGCCGCCGACCGCCGCCACAACCGGCCTCCTCGAGCGCACCACCCTCACCGTGGAAGAGGGTGCGCAGGCGCTGCGGCAGCGTCGGGTCAACCGAGGCCTTCTTGGACTGCGCGTTCGAGCCCAGGAATGAGTTGTCGTGCAGGCGCGCCAGCTCGCGCAGCGCCGCCTTCTCCTTCACCGCCGCCATTCAGTCCCGTCGCCGCCCGATCGCTAAGTCCCGTTCCCTTCGTAGCGCAAACGGTGTGAACAGCCCTCTTTCCACGGCGCGCGCCGCGAGCGTCTGTCATTAGGATTCGGAATAATGAGAGGCGCAATCCTGACATCATGATCTTCACTTGCCGAGAAGGCAAATAAACGTGAACGTGTGAATTAGAAACAGGACCACACAGTACAGCGGCGCTCATGCAGGCGCGTCCTCGGGGGGGCGCGCTTACATGACTGTGTGCGTGACATCATGTTCTTCGCCTTGGCACTATTCCATTGTCCTTCCTTCCTTCCGCTGCCGTATGTTCAGCCGGTTTTCCGGCCGCCGGCGGAGGCAGACTCGCTCATCCTCCAGGTGACCGTCGGGTGCTCATGGAACAAGTGCAGCTTTTGCGACATGTACACGCAGCCGCAGCAAAGCTACCGCCAGAAGCCGCTCGAGGAGATTGCATCAGATCTGCGCCTGGCTTCGGAGTTGGCTTCGGCATATGGCGCGCCAGTTCGGCGAGTCTTTCTTGCCGACGGCGATGCCATGGGCCAGCCCACCGCCAGGCTGCGCAGCATCCTGGAGCTCATTCGCGAGAGCCTGCCCACAGTGTCCCGTGTCTCATCCTACTGTCTGCCTCGTAACGTGCGGTCCAAATCTGTTGAGGATCTCGCGTCGCTGTGCGCGCTCGGCCTGCGGACCTTGTACGTTGGCTGCGAGAGCGGCGACGACGAGGTGCTGCGCTGCGTGCAAAAGGGCGAGACGCGCGAGAGCTCGGTCGAGGCGCTTCGTAAGCTGCAGGCCGCCGGGCTCAGGACGTCGGTGATGATCCTTCACGGGCTCGGCGGGCGGGCTCTCTCAGCGCAGCACGTGCGCGGCTCCGCACAGCTCATCCTCGAGGCGCCGCCCCACTACCTCTCCACCCTCGTCGTCAGCTTCCCTCTGGGCCTCGATCGCCACGCCTCGGGCTTCGAGGCGGCGGGTCATGGCCCCTTCGAGCCACTCTCACCGAGCGAGCTCCTCGGTGAGCAGCGAGGGCTCCTCGAGGCGCTCGAGGGGCTGGTGCCGCCCATGGGCAGCCGAGGCACCATCTTCCGGAGCGACCACGCCTCTAACTACCTACCACTCAAAGGTAACTTGCCGCGCGATCGTGGCCGGCTGCTCGACGAGCTGAGCGCGGCACAACGGGGCGAAGTGCGCTTGCGACCAGAGTGGGCGAGGGGGCTGTGAGCGTGCATTGCGCGCATGTGGACGCACGGTCTAAGGAGGCTGAGCCTTTTTCACACCGTTTCAAATTACATGCAAGACGTTTTTTCAGGTTCGGGGTGGTGCGCGGTTCGTTGCGCTTGCGGCCATCAGTAATGAGTAAAAGCTCCCACGGGAGAAGTAAATAAAAATATTGTTCGAAGGGCGCCGGGGAAAACGAACATATGCTCTGCGCGTTCCTCCTGGCCCAGTCGCGTGAGCAGTCGAGCTGCACCGACAGGGTGCACAAACTGTGCACGCAGCCGTTGCCGCGCAGACGAGAGCTACCTACCATGCCGACTACATGAACTGGCGGCTCACATGCCCGACTCCCATGGCTGACGTGATTCAGCCGTACTGTACGAGATGTCAATCCGTCGTTACACTAACACGATGTAAACACGATGTACTACGTTGTCGCCACGAGCAGGCCCCATCGCCCCGTACGCTCGCAAAGTCCCCGACCCCTTCGTTGCGCAAACGGTGTGAACAGCCCACTCTGTCTGTCAATCGGGTTTCGGATTAAGAGACGCAATCCTGACACCATGTTCGTCGCCTTCATGCGCCTTCGCGGCAATCATCCCACATGTAATGAAACATGCAATCATGTGTCACGTCATTGTTTCCTCAATTGGTTGACGATCATACTGTAACGCGCTCAGCTTGCTCTCCTGCTGCCTCGGCAACGCAAGCTCTTCTCCCTCGGCCCGGACACCAAGCTGCTTGCGCGCCGTCAATGGCGACGAGCACACTCCTCGCGCTCTTGACGGTCTCAACTCGACTCGATCCGCTCCTGGGCAAGGTTTCGACCCCAATGATCGGCTTGGCCGGCGATAATGCCACTCAGGCCCGTTGTTCAGCCCCGCCGCCCTACAACTCGTCGCTTGCTGCGGCAGCAGCCACGGTAAGCAGCGGCGTCGCTTTCCCCGCCGATTTCACCGCCCATGGCATCCAGTGGACGCGTGAGCCTGCGATGGGGCTCATCTCTCGTACTTGCTCTCTTGATGGCATGTTGGGTGCCATGAAGCAAAGCCAGTGGGCGAAGCCGTGTGCCACCGTGGGGTATTTCATCGACCCGGCCATTCGATTCATCGAGGAGCTCTTGGCGTTCAATGCGTTCAATCGCGACAAGGACGGCGCGCTCTCTGTCCTCGTAGTTCTGCATTGGTTCCTCACGAATCCTCGCCTCTGGCTCTTCGTGGTTATCTCCGCCGTGCACATCTTCATCATCTCGTGCACCAAGATCCCCAAGCTCATCGCCAGGGCCGCCAACCGTAGGCGGAAGAAGACGGACGTTGTGCTGCCAGCGGCCGGAGCGGCGACGGAGGCAGAGGCGGCGTCGGCAGAGGCTGCGTCGGCAGGGGAGCGACAGGTGGGGATTTTGCGCATCCGAGGTGGCATGGGTGCGGGTGCCTCTGCTTTGACCGACGGCGGCATGGGTGCGGGTGCCTCTGCATTGACCGACGAGAGCCCAGGCGCGGGCATCAAGGCTGCCTACGGAGGTGCATCGGCGCAGGAGCGGTCGGTGTTACTCGTCGATGTGGGCGAACAAGACGAGAGGAAGCTCGTGAGTCTCGGCCTTGACGTGCCGGAGGCAGCTCCATCTGGGCTGACGCCGGATACACCGCTGCCGCCAAAGCTGCGTCAGGCGCTCACAGAGCTCGACAAGATCGTCATACAAGTCCTTCTGCGTGGAGCGATTCGGTTCCTATGCGTCAAGTGGCTGCTGATGCAGCCGGCCAACTTCAAGATGCCGAATCGGCAGGCGCTCGAGGAGTTGGAAAAGAGCGGGGCCTCGCCGTCGCCGCTGCTGAGCCCTCGAGAGGCCGCAGCGCTCGTCGAGCGTGGAGATCGGAGCATCGGCACACTTACCTACGGCTGGCTCAGTCCAGGCGATCCGGATCCGGACGGCTCGCGCATCCGCGTGCTTCGACGCGCTCTGATGGGGATGGCAATTCGAATTGAAGCCTTGTTCTGGGACTTTGGATCGCTGTATCAGAATCCAAGGACCCCGGAGCAGACTGCGTCCTTTGATACCGCCCTCAAGGGTGGGGCAATGAATCAGCTGTATGCATCGATCCTTGCAACGACCGTGCTCCAGATCGAAGAGATCCCACCCCGGCCAGCCGAGTTCGATGGCGTTGTCTGCTTGTTCAAGTTGAGCGCAAACGTAGACGAGAGCATGGTACACGATGCGCTCATCGGGTTCGGAACTATCGAGAGCTGCGACCTCAAACGCACCCCCGCCATCGTGCGCTTTGCCTCGCACGCCTCTGCCGTCGCGGCCAAGGACGCGGGTGCCTGGCCCGGCCTATGCGAGGGGATCGACACGCTTTACAACGAGACGCCGTACTTTTCTCGTGGATGGTGAGCGCTGCCCATCCTATTCTGCACAGTTGTGATGGGATCCCCTCTCATCCCTCACCGGCTGCCACACTCTCCCACGCAGGTGCTGCTGTGAGGACTCCTTGAGCCGAGAGCTCATGAT